>JAPYZL010124552.1:0-11271 GCA_030522825.1 Platygaster orseoliae
CTGTAATAAGGCTGAAACAGCTGATAATGTGGATAGTAGGACTTGAAATGGTTTTCACGAATTATTGTATGATAACTCAGTTGAGCTTGACAATTCTTTTTCGCGTTTTTTTTTTTTATTAATTCTACTAATCTCAACTGAGATTATTGATAACAATGTGACGTCATTTTCTTTTAAAGTCTATCTATCTAGTATACAGGGTTAAAAAAAACACGTATCTATTTTTTTTCAAAAATGATTGATGCAAATGTTGCCACATTTTATTTATTTTTTTTTTTCATGCAACTTGCGGATAGAAATTTTTTTTATTATTTTTTCTTTCATTATGAAACGTTTGGAATTTTGGAAACTTCAGGATTTGATTATTTTAATTTACAACAAAGCCCATTATTATATATTCCTTTCCTCTTTGAAAAAATCTCGCGTTTTAATTGTTTACAAATTTTTCAAAACGTGGCATAGTCAAGTTTCCATGATAAGTTCATTCGTGATTGATGAAAGAAACAAGGCGAAAGTTTTGAAACATGAAGAAAGGAAGAGGAGTCGGGTTGTTGTTTACCTTAACTGCGGAAGCTGTTAAAATCAGTCAAAGTATACTATAGTGTTTCAATGCTCAGGAATGTTAAATATTTTTTTTCCAGATTCAACTTGCTTTGGTTTCATTCTGTTTATTATATCATATGTGAGACAGAGATGGTAACTTTTTCTTTTGTGGTGCAAATTTTTATTTTCCTTTGATATTAGACTTGATAATAATGTGCTCGATTGAACAAATATTCGATTGTTACTGCACAAAAAGTTAATTTTTTATTATTCCGAATATGCAGCTATTTCAACAAAAATTATGTCATTCGACGCCATGTGGAAAATGCCATTTTTCCACGCGCTCAGGCGATGTAAAACTGGAATTTCCACACATTGTTGAATTATATATAATCCTTGACTAGCGTGGAATATTTTTTCTCATCTAATTTATAGCTCATTAATAACTCATCTAATAACAACTCCCAGATTCTTTAAAAAAAAAAAAAAAAAAAAAACAGCTTTTCCACGCTAGTGAAGAAATACACTATCACACGCCAAATCAACAAAAAAATTGATGAGAATCATGCTCTGATAAGCTGATTGAGAGTGTTGATGCATTTCTATATAAAGGAATTTGAAAAAATCAACATGGTTTATTTTGAAAAAATTGTTAATTTGTTAAAGAACGAAATTTGTGTTTCAGTAAAATGCCAAGTAAAGTGATGGAAGAAAACTTGAACGAAAACTCCAAGGCCCAGCCTCATTATTGTATAACGCTGAGTGTCGGGCCTCAGTGGTGGTCCTGATGGGCCCCATGCCGCATTGTCTGTACCCGCAGTCAACACAGAGAGCCGCGGTGTGGGGATCAAGCAGAGTCAGCTCTCTGTGAGCTCCCAAATCATACAAGTATGCTATTACATTATTGTTAGACATTTTATTATTCCACTATATAAATATTCCACAACAATCACTTGATACTACATTCATTTACATCATCAACTTTATTCGTTTCTCCTCGATTCAATCAAATTGTGCAACGTTCATTATAATCAATAATTTAATCTATAAATAATACTTAGTCGATATTATTATATGTTTTCAAAGACATCTCCCGAGGCAAAAAAAAACTCGACTGTAAATCAATGATTTTAAAAAGCTTTGAAAATGTGCAAATTGTGAAAAAAGCAATGTTGTACATCCAGGTCACAAAGTCATACTGCTGTATCAATAATATTTTTAACCAAGCAATGAAATCAAATTTTCTCAATCGAAGAATTTTTACACGCAAGAGTTTTCAAATTGTTGGTGATCAAAATAATGAATAGATGAAAAAAAAAGACTTGAATGTTTTTTTATCGTCAATATTAGCTAGAAAATAGTATTTTTCCATTTTAAAATAGATTGCAAAACTTTTGCGACTACACGAATCTATAGCTCAACGCAATTTCTATACCGAGAGAAATGGTAATCAATTTTAATTTGTTTGTAAAAAAATGTGTCTTTAAATTCATTGAAGAGGAGGATTTGTTTGCGTAATCCTGAGACTTGTGTATGTTTATTAAGTTGTAAAGTGAAATTGAAAAACTTTGTAGGAAGATGAATTATTGAAGGCCTTGAAGACCTGTGAGACGTTGAGCTTGACGTTTACTCTTCAACTGTCGGAGAATACCGCTGTAGAATGGAAAACGGTCGTTTGGCACAACTGCATGTACATCAGCGTGCCCAATTGTCTGTTGCCCGAGGGTTCCAAGGAAGGATTCGTCTCGCTTCTCGAATTCGCCGAGGAGACGTTGCACTGCACCAACATTGTCGCCTACATGAGCAAACATCGTCCTGACCGAGGTAAATAATGAGAAAATTTCTCTTGAAAACCAAAAAAAAAACTCAATTTTTCCAGCAATTTCAAATTCGTTTGTTCAGTTCAAATACATGATAAAATCACTTGACATTGGCAGAATAAACCATAGCCTACTTACTAATATACTATTTGGACAAAAGATCACCGTATTAGTGGTCCTTAAAAAAAAAACAATGTGCCGTTTATGATTACTTTTTCCAGCTACTTGATCAAAATTTGTATTTTCCAAAGGAAATTTCGCTGTTACGCAGTCTAATGCCCAGGCGCGTAGTCAGAGGGGGGGGGGGGGGTGGGGGTTCAAATCCCTCCCGAAATTCAACTGAAATTAATTATTGTTTTTTGTAAAAATAGAAAAAAGTTATGATAATGAATAATACATATGTATGAATCCAAAGAAATAAAGTACGAAAAAAAAACTATCACCAAAATGAATAGAAATTATCAAAGATGTTCTTACTGAAATCTAAAAAGCTAGTGTAATCATAGCTAAACGATATTCAGAATTCTTTATTTTACTAACTCAAGAATAAAAATAATCCGAGTTTCAGAAAAAATTATTCTTAACGAAATTGTAACTATAAATGTTTTGCTAGAATAACATAGAAAAAATAAATTTGAACCATTGTTTCTACTCAGTGTTTAATAAAGAGAAAAAGAAAAGTTGCTAAATGAAACTTGCAAAATCTAAAAAAACATTGAATCCTGGAACATTGAATTTGAAGTACTAATAAGTGTAAAAGTAATAGAATTCTATGAAAAACTGTTTTTTGAAAATCTGAAGGAATATTTAAGATTCACAAAACTTTGAATTCTAAAAGCAGCAAATTCTGAAAAACCTAAATAGAAATTCTGTTTCTTCATGAAAATACTAAAACACAAAAAAACTTATAAAATACCAAAAGTATATCGAAACTTGGATTCTAGAACATCAAATCCTAGAAATCTATTTAGCAATTTAGAAAAATACAAGAAATATAGGAAAAAACTGTAAACAACATCTTGTAAATATCTCACCGAAAATGTGATGAATACTATAAATCTAATAATATTGAAAAACTGTGTTGATTCTGAGCTCTTGAATTTATCAAACTTACTGTTCTAGAGTATGCAATTCTATAAATTTATACAGAAAATCATATATAAATTCCAGATAACTTTTCGAATTGTATAAACACACACACACACACACACACACACACACACATAAAAAAAAGGAAACAAAAGTTATACTGAAAATCTATATAAAAAAGGTACTATATTCTGAAGGATTGATTAATATAATTATAATCGTTTACATTTTCAATACTATAGTATCAAATTCAATAAATCTATAAAAGTACTACTTATTTATAAAATAATGAGAAATACGAAAACTCAAAAAATTTACAAATAATTTTTACTGTGTAGTTGTAATTTTATCTCAAGTCTAAACAAATATTCAAAATTCTTATAACTTCTATTCCTAGAACATTGAATTCTAGGAAGCAACTTAGAAATCCATTTTACAATAATAATTCAAGGTGTAAAAATATACTGAAGAATTGTAACGAAAAGTATGAAAGGTATTATTGAAAAAAAACTCAATGTCCGTGACTTGAAAACCACAAAAATCAAACTCAACCGCTGAAATATATTGAATAAAATGTGCGACTTTGGACTCCAAGAGATGTTTAAATTCAAAATCCCGAGGGGAATGCACATTTTTTTCAAAAAACCCCTCCCAAAAGTTTTTCCTGTCTACGCCTTTGCTAATGCCGATGAAATATTTCTATGAAATTTGCTCTAATAATGCGTGTTTTTTTAGCTATGCTCGTCCGGACATTCATGTTCCTCGGTTTTTCGGTGCTGCCGCCGAATCACGACTTGGTGCCACCAGGCAGCGACAACAAGGGCAACCTCTACATGCTTTACGCTATCGAGTAATTCAACACACTAAACTTGATCCTTTTTTCAATGAAACGTCCTTGAAAAACCAATTTTTTGAATCACAAGAATACAGAATAAACTTGCGTCAAAATAGTTGTCTATCGGTCATTTTTAACTAAATAAACTCAATACCTCTGGGCGTTTCATTGAATAGGATTAAAAAACAAAAGCGTATAGTCTCATTTACTTGTAGAACAAATACTAAAGAAAAAGAAGAAGAAAAGTAAGGTCAATTCATTCTCTTGTATGTCAAGTTGTCAACAACAATCGATGTGCTCACAAGGAGTTGTTTGTGTGTTTTCAAAATCTGTCAGCAGCCAACTTGAAAACTGTCCCAATGTATAATCGAGGTTTTTCTGCTGTTGATTCTTTTTGTTTGGCTGCGTAAAAATGTAGCGTTAGTTGATTTGTTCTTTTATCGTCACGGAGATCTTGAAGAGAGAATAATAATAATAATGATAATAATTGTAATCCCCCATCATATTAACAACAGTCTTTTGTATCATTCCTCAGAATTGCGTGCCTTGAGAAAATATGGCTTGTTTTTTTATTATCAAAAACTGGCATCATGAATACCAATACTTTTGTAGCAGCAGCAGCCTCGCTTTCTGATCTCCTTGAGAATAAAAAGTTTATTACATTAAGGTTATTAAGGACCAATTTTGTTTATTATTCTCTAACACTGTCTAAACGTCGTTGAAAGTTTAATAAGCCCCACAGCGATAAAAAAAGAATGTGCCTGCTTAATGCCGATAACTGTTTCATTTGCGCTGGTAATTATTACCAAAATATCTTGATTGACCGGGATTGAATGCTCCAATTCTTTACGTTTTTTCAAAAGTAACAAATTTTCTGGGGGAAAAGAGAAATTACAGATTCCAGTTTTTCTCACTGCGCAGTTATAATATACACGTACAGAGTACATCCAATACATTAAATGTCAGGTATTATACACTCACTTACCGAGATAATGTAATTAAATTACAGGTGATAGCGCGCGCGCGTAATGTAAATCAAATGTAGAATAAAAACAAGAAAAACGAAAAAAAAGTTTGGGGAGTGCTGTGGAACGGGAGGAATATAAATACATTTATTATGAGCTACGAGAAATTATCAGGGAAAGAAATGATTTGTAATAAACGAATTCTCCTCCGCTAAATAAAAACTTGAATTTATTCACATCATGTTATTGAATTATTTCATACACCTGGTATATACCAAAACAGTTATTGTTGCTCTTTCCAAGCAAATCGGAAATCTTTATTGTATAAATATAAATAAATGCCTTTTCTGTTTTCTCCTTCTCCTTCATTATTTGTCATTCATTATTTGTCGCACAAAATCTTCGTAGTTGATGTTCCCTTGGGAGTCCTCGTGGCCCGAAAGTAGAGTTTCCACTTCGTCGTCGCTCAGTTTTTCCCCTGGTGAAATTGATCATTATGTTTTTTGAGGAACGACTTATGAGAAAGTCATACAAAAAGAAAAGTAGTATGATTGAAAATAACGAGGATATTCACCGAGAGTCGTGAGGAGGTGCCTCAATTCGGCGGAGGAAATGAAGCCGTTTCCATCCTTGTCAAAGTGTCGCAAGCCTTCTATGAAATCATCGGCCGTGTCGGATGTGCGTGCTTTGCTGATGGCCTGGTAAATGGGCAAAAACACCTCGAAACTAATGCGCTCGTCGGATTTGTGCTGGTGGGTAAACTTCTTGACGTCCGACTCGGTCGGATTTTGTCCCAAAGCCCTCAAAGCGTCTCCGATTTGCGATATATGGATTTTGCCGTCGCCCCGGCTGTCGAATAGCTGGAACGCTTCTTGAAACTCTGGAAAATTGATTGTAAAAATGCTTACAATAAAAAACGATCTCGTTTATTATTATGTACCTCAAGTTGCAAGCATTTAAAATTAAAAGAAAAAAACAGCAACATGAATACTGGAAGCGAAAAAAATTTTCATGCCGAGTTGGAGAATTTTTTCGAGGGAACAACAAACTGCACTCTCCAAAAAAATATTCAGCTCTGCATAATAAAAAATCATAAATTTGCATACGTTTCATTTCATTTAATTTCAAACGTTTGAAGCTTGATGTACATTCATTATTATAGTAGAAAAGGAATGAAGAGAGCGAAAAATTTTTTAAATATTTTGCACGAGTACCATCGAGCGAAGACATGACCCTGTCGGTCAACTTTTGGTAATTGTAGCCGTACATGGTGAACATGCTACTTGTCGGGAGCAATTTTTTTAATTAGTGATAGAAAAAGAAAGAGAAACAATCATGTAAGCGAGCACTTTACAGCAGCACCATGAAATTCGTGTAGACTGACTGACTGACTGGAAACGAGCTTGCCGAGGAAAGAAAAATACGAAATGAGGGACATGGTCCATGACCCGCAGGCAGGGACCGTTCACTTTTATTTCTGTAAATGGTAGTTGTTGCCAAAAGAGGCAAGAAACTCGCCATCTTGAGGCAAATTCAACTCTCGGCAATCGGCAGTTGTTGACCTTATTCATCCCATTCCTTGCTGCTTATATTTCCCCCGCTTCTTTTTTCTTAACTGCTATCAAGTCCACATTATAGTACATATAGAAAGTCGCGCAGCAGCGACTTATCGCAATCATCATTATTATTTAAACTGCGTTCGAGCTTAATTTACCGTATAATGCTATAAAATCATCATCTCCGCTTTTTTTGCAAGACTTACCCGCAAGCTGATCCTCCGTATAAGACACCTGCAATATTCGTTTCGCAATATTATTACTTTTTTTTTTTCGATTACTCGTCATCCGCGTAGTGGTTGTTGATTTTGTTGACTCACCATTATTGTTGCTGCTGTCACTATTTACTGCAATTATCGATGATTCGCTACTTTCAATATTGAGACTATATGACGTTCAATGCTTCTGGACTTTTCACAGGTTCTTTATTTTTCAATTTTTCAAGTAAATGCACACAATACAACTTTGACGTTTCAGTTAAAATAATATGATTGTGCCATATGTGTATGACAATATGCACGCGCTCACCCACGTATACACACCTGCATACACGACACCCAAATAAACGCGCATGCGCCAACAAAATATTCAAATTATATCACAATTTGAATTCGAAACGTGGAAATGTCCTATTCATTTTTTATAGTTTTTTTACTGTATAAATAATCAACGACATATAAAATAAATGCTTTCGTATTATATGAACATATAATAAATATGCAATGGGAATGTTTTCATTTCGCAAAAATCTTTCTTCCAGCCAATAGCCAAATGAAATATGTTGAAAATTAAAAACTTATTTAGTAGTACATTCTTTCGAGTTTTAGTATTGCTTTTTTTTCTAATTTATTGTATTATACTTATTACTTAATAAAATATTAATTTTGAATTAAGCTCGAGCCTGAAAATTTTTGAAATACTGCAATGCATAAATGAAAAAATTCCATCTTGATTAAAATGTACCACGTACTTGTTGAAATTTAGCGCCAACAAGTATTTTATTATTTTCTCAAGTATTACTACACATTTCATGATGATGGGATAATAAAATTGAGCCTATGAGATTGCAAGAATACTTTTTTTCTCATCTCTAAATTCTCAACATTTTTATAAAATGTTGAATGCAAGTTGATCTTTTGTGTACGGAAATATACATATTTATACATCTTTAACTCAAGCTCGAAACTCATCAATTACATTTTCGATTTCAGGAATGTTTTATTCAGTATTTTTGGCTTTTATTATTGATTATATAGTATAATAATTGAAGAATCGTTCAAGTTCTGAGACATGTTGTTATGAAGGATTTGGAACAACTTGAAGGAAATGAATAAATCACCGTTTTTGGATTCCAAAATCGTGTATGAAAAGTCTCAAGTTTTATTTGTTTAATTTAATCAAACAATGAATTGAATAGCAATTTTGTGTTATAAAATTGTTTAGGATTCATAATACTGGAAACCTCTGTATGCAATAAAAAAATTATACACCAAGTGCCAATTCACAATTTCAAAATATTGATTACAACTATAAAAAAGCCTACATAATCTACACTGCATATTTAAATTAAAACAAAAAAATAGAAATTATAATGTATGTAAAGGGTTGTTTAAGCAGAGAAATAAAGCTTTACAAGGTTTTGTTTGAATATGCAGGGGAAGCCATAATTAATTCATCTACTTTTGCTTTAAACAATTCACTTTGAATGGGTTCGTTGAGTGTACAAAATGGATTTTTCACCACATACTCCAAATAGATCTGAAACAGAAAAGAAAAGGAGGAGAAGGTTAATTGGGATTGTAATACATAAAATACAAGTTGTTGATACAACAAACCTGACTGTAAAGCTGATGCAGCAAGTCTCGAATATTTGTCGATGTATTATCCGTGTTTAAAACAAATTTCAAACTAGACGGAGTTTCATAGTAATGGAGAGTGTATTTGCTGGTTTTGTAATATTGAAATCCGTCTTTGATGTCCAGCGGAGATATTTTACCAACAAAAGATTTTATCGAAAACAACATTCCATACATCAGTTTTGCTTCCTGGTGGAGATTTCAATTCATTATTATTACTTGTCGCCCTTCAGTTATCACTTCTTTTTTTTTTGGCATTTTAATTATTTGATTCATTATAACATAATAATGATAATTTAATATATTTTATTGTTTAATTATTTTACTTTCATTCTTGTCATGCAATTTTTTTAATTCAGTATTGCGTCTACAATGGAATTATTAAATTATTTAATTGACATTGTTATACCTCAATTACATATTTTCCATGTCTCGAAAAATTAATATAGTCTTTTTATCTTTCCATCATGTAATTTTGAATGCTTGAATTGTAAACTTGAAAGATTCGAGACGGTTGTTATGTGACAATGTTTTCTATTTTTTAAATTTAAAATAGACTTGTACGTACCAAAAATGTATTATAATTATATCGGAAACTCTGAAATAAAAATCTTTCAAGTACACTTTTCATATTGAAATATGCCCTAAAACCATAAAGATAATTTCTCATCACATACTTGTTGAAATTTGAAACTCTACAAAAAATTCCCACTTTGTTTTCGATTTGAGATCGAGTATTTAACTTTCATGGGGCTTGTAAAATGCAAAATTTGAAAAAGTAAACATGCAAACATTGATTAGAATAAATAAAGAATCCCATTATCGTATTTGAAACTTGTATTGATTTTCCATACATTATTCACTCAAATTCAAGTAGTTGAGTCAAATATTATATTTTTCTTTTTTTCATCAACAAAATTTTGGCTAGTGGCAAGTTTGGAATTTATTACAATAGTTTTGTATTTATAAATTTGTTGTCTTGATGTTAATGATGAATGATATAATAATAATACCTCTTCTTGGGTCATCCCGGATTTATTTAGTCGATTCCATTCACCGTAATACAGCAACAATCCATTTTTCGAAAATATGTATAAATTATGAATAGTCATTATTTTTCATAAACGATCCTGTGGTGGTTGGTGTTGATTGGAATCTGTTACTGCTGCGAAGAAATCAGAAGAAATCTTGACAATATACAATGCTATATACGAATGCTTAACAAAAAAATCGAAATCACAACAACAACAACACATTGAAGCTAAGCCTAAAAAATGTTATTGGTCATTCACTATATATGGATTATTCAGGATTATTATTGTAATTTATTGTTATGTTCAGTTATCTCCAGTTATGTACACTATAAAAAAACACACACGCCGCCACTTGTTTTGATATTACATAACCTCAATGTATGACGTGCGGGTCTCAAAACCTGGTAATCTTCGTAATATGCAAAAGTTTTGTTGTTGTTGTTGTTGTTGTTGTTGTTGTTGCCACTTATCGCAGTGATTGGAAATCTTGAAGAAGCATGGCGCGATATATTCAACGTCCGGAAAACGCCCTCAAAAGGGCCACCGGTAAATCAAATATATTATGTGCCAAATGGCGCACATGATATTTATTTATTTCCTTTTTCCCAGACCATCCCAAACATGTACTTTTTTACTTTTAACAATTATTCAGACCAATTTCGTCATCTTCCCCACTCGCAAAGTCTCTAAAACAAATTTAATTTCCAACAAGGCCTTTTGTTGTCATTGTTGTTGTTATTGCTCAATAATTGTTGATGTTTTTATTGACATTTCCGCGGAGAGGAAAAATTGGAGAGTAGTTTTTTTTTTAATAGTTCTCATCTTCCATCTCCATCCCATTTAATGCACTGTCAATATTCCTAGTTTTTCTCTTGAGCAACATTTTATATTTACAAGCATATTTTTTTCAATTTTTAACAAATTTCAAGTATGTTTTTGTACGTGTTTTGTAAATTATTCGGTGACTTTTTAGCACAGTTTGTCACGGTAATTCGACATACCATGGGAGCATTTTATTACATTTTTAATAATAATGACCTAACAGGTTTTGAAAAAAAAATGGAAATTTAGTATTTTTCTGAGGGCTTTCAAAATTTTCAAAACAATCGCCGATTGTCATGCATTATCTCTCTTTTAGTTTTTCTAATTATTTTTCTTAATGTTTTTCGCCATTTGTTTGAATCTATCTTTTAATGTTAAATGTTTCAATTATTCTATTATCTTAAATGGTTCAATCTGGTTGATTCAAGTCATCAATTTGCCAACAGAAAAATGTATGCCAACTTGCAAACTTGAACAAGAGGAAAAAAAAAAACAAAAAACATTGATTATCTCGAGGATAATGGAACAATATTTTTAAATTTCAAAATAATGTTATTTTAGAGAAATAATATATTTTATTATATTTTGCAATGTTTTATTACGGGCCGTTCACATACTGCGTCACGCGCTTGGGGGAGGGGGGTGGGTCTTGGATTGTACGAGGTTTGTTCAAAAAGTATCGCGAATTTCATGTTTTTTCAAGAATTATTTATTTATTCATGAATATCTATTTTGTCCCCTTCAAAGTAAT
>JAPYZL010124565.1:0-20944 GCA_030522825.1 Platygaster orseoliae
TAAATCAAAAAAGTGAAGTAAATGTTTGTAACAAATAAAGTATTAAATAAAACTAACATCAAATATCTGAAGTGTTTGTTATTTGCTTTACTGCAAGTTTTCCCGAATAGCCCCTATACTTGTCTAGAATAGCCCCGCTATAGGGGCTATTCTGGGACAAATGTATTCATCAAGTTTTTCACAGAGCTAACAAAAAAAATTGGTTACACCGGCAAACTATTATCACTGTTCTCAAGGGGAGGATTGCTTTCCAGAGGTATATATAAATTGCAAAAAAAAGGAAGGTGTACTAACTAAAATCAGCATAATACAAAATCCGTCCCGAATATCCCCGGTCTCCCCTACCTTTAATTGAAACAGTTTTTCGAATTTGATTTGTGATTTTTATAAAATTTTTAAAAAAAGGTTTTGAAAAACTCTATTTTTTATAAACTTATTTTATAGAAACTTTATTAAAGAACGTCAGTTTTATAGAACTGTTTTTATGAAAAATACCGATTTTTATAAAACTTTCATAAAATTGCTTATAAAGTACGAAACTTTATAAACTTTTGTTTTATACAAATCGAAATTTTTATAAAGTTTATATAAAATTGATTTATAGAAACAGAGTTTTTTATAAATATTTGTCGTTTTTTTATAAAAGTCACAGTTACTAGGGTTGATAATTTATTTTTTCCCATTTTTTTATTCATTATTGTTATTCTCGAGTAATTTTTTAAAAATTGTATTTACATAATTCATTATCATAACTTTCTTCCATTTTTACACAAAATAATAATCAATTTCGTTCAAATCTTACAAAAATTTTACACATTGGATATATTGCTTTTCCAGATTCATTCATGCAGTATCAAGTCATAATTCTACGCTGAGAACAAATTAAAAAAGGTTGTTTAAACAAGCGTCGTCTTCTTTGTAGGTCATGTGAGGCTGGTTTTCGGTGACTTGCGCATTCAATCATTCAATGCTTACATAATCACAAAAGCGTTGCTACGCCGAGATTGCAACTTGCAACCAGTCACAAAGACGTGCTTTTCACGATCGCGCACGGAAGCACACGACTTTCGTTAAATTTGCATTTGCTCAACAAGTAGCACGTTTCGATCGGTCAAAAAAAATTTGAACCTCGACGATGGCTTCCGTTCCCTATATTACATTTTACAATGGCAACAAAATGCCAGCCATTGGATTTGGAACCTACCAAGTAAATATCTTATCTTGGACTGTTATCTTCGAGTGAGAAATTCAGATCGAAGTTTTTGTATGAGATTAACTGCTACGCCTAGTTATCGTTATTTTTCAAACAAAATGATATCAATTTTTCAATTAATTGCAATTTGCAGGGCTTTCTCATTCTTGAAAATTTTGAATTTTAGGAGATCTTTTTGAGAAGTTAATTTATTTACCTGATCAGTTAGCGATATTTTTCTTAAAAATTTAATATTTTATAAAATTAAATGAAAATTATATACTAGGGAATGATTTTTCTGCAATTTACTGAAATTATTTATTTTTAAAAGTTTGAATAACAGCGATTAAAAGAATAAGGTTTTATTAGTGAATTAATACTTAAATATTCGAAAAATAATTTCATAAAATAATTTTCTAGGCAACAGAAGGTGAAGGTGAAGAGGCAGTAAAAAACGCCATAGGTAAAATCACGAAAAATCAGTTTCATTGTATAAGTACTCGATTTTTGAAAAACTTAACACAAATAAATCTGAAAATTTTCTTTTAAAAATAGATGTTGGGTACAGACACTTGGATACAGCAGCTTTTTACGAAAATGAAGAGGAAGTTGGAAACGCGATTCGTGCGAAAATCAAAGAAGGCGTTGTCAAGCGTGAAGACATTTTCTTGACCACAAAAGTAATCAGTTAAATGTTGGACAAATCATTCTATTGCGGCTTGAAATATTTTTAATAAATGTATTTACAGGTTTGGAACAACAATCATAAAGAAGAAGACGTTGTTAAATCTTGCAAAGAGTCGTTGAAAAAACTGAATATCGATTACATCGATCTCTTCTTGGTCCACTGGCCTTTTTCTTTCAAAGTAAGTCAATGAAAAAGAATTTCAATACTTTAAGCAATTTTTTCGTTTTTTATGATTTTTCTAAAATTTCTTCAAAAGTGCAGAATAATTTTGTACTGTACAAGCCTTTGTAGTGAAGGTCATTCAAAGTTTAAAATGATTTTATGTTTGTAACTTTATGCATACGCGTAGGCAAAAAGAGGTTTTTTAAGTTCGGACTCCTCCTGAAATCCGTATAAGATTAGTTATTATTTCATGTAAAAATAGAAAAAAAGTTACAATAATAAATGATAAAAATACAAATTATAAAAAATATTTTATAAAAGAATCGAGGATAAATAATAAAAAACGTAAAAATTATCGAAAATTTGATTGTTGTGATTCAAAAGGACACGTCAAATTCTTTCAGAAAATTTTTCGAAATTCGACAAAACTCAGAGTTTTTAATTTTACTTACTTCAAAATAGCAATAATCCTAGGTCCATAAAAAATTTTTTAAAACAAAATAGATTCTTATAATAAATGTTTTGCTAGTATAACGTGTATGAAATTGAATTTTTTCAATTTTTTCAATTCACTGAGTCATGAAGAAAAACTAAAATTAACAAAATTGCTAAAAATTAAAAAAAACTTTGAATACTGAAGAGTCAAATTTTCCAAGTCTAGATAAAAATCCATGAAAACACCAAAATATCTTTCGATTCTTATTATTCCAAAAAATTTGAAAAAATCTACACGATCTGTAAAGTAATAAATGTTAAAAAACTATAAAAATACTAGAAAATGTGATAAATCTTATTAATACTAGAAAATACCAAAATATATCTATAAAACATAAAATATTTATAGAAAATTATTTATTTCAAAAATGTATAAAATTACTGAAAATCAATCAAAATTGAATTTCTAGAACATTGAATTATAGAAATCTGTATAGCAATCTAGAAAAGTATGATTAAACTTTAAAAATATTCTTACATCCTTCATATCAAATCATTAAAACTAAAAACGTGCAAGACGTACTAGGAATCTTTTGATTCTCAAAAACTATAGTAAGTTAAGATAATTTTCGCGAAAATTTGTAACACTTTCAATCCTAAAACACAAAACTCTAGAAATATATATAAAAATGTATAAGTGTACTATACAATTTTTCAAATTGTACAAATACTAAAAAAATACAAAAAACAAAAAAAAAACAAACAAATAAAAAACCATAAAGTACTGGAAATCTGTATGAGAAATACTGTTTATTTAAAAAATCAATTAAAATGCTAAAAACTGTTTTATATAAAGCAATTCATAGAAATACTATAAATCCATAAAAATACCAGAAAAAACTATAACTTTTTATAAATAACATACAATAAGAAAATTCAAGAAATCCACGAAGAACCTCAAATCTGTCTAGATATTTTTTTTATCTATACAAATATTTAAAATTCTTAGAACTTTGATTCTTAGACCATCGAACTCTAGAACGCTATATAGAAATCCATAACAATATTAAAAAAATCCTTTATGTAAAATCAATACTCGAGTTTTATGAAAAACATTAAAAGTAAAAAAAAATCAAAACTTCAATGACTTAAAAATCGCAAAAATCGAATTTCATTATAACAAACATGAACATAAAAAATTTGTGATTCTGGACTTCAAAAATTCTATAATTTCGAAATCCCGGAATTCGAAAAATTGAAAAATCGTACTCCCGTTACCAGATATTCAAAGAATGAAAATTATAAAATCTCAAAGGAAATATACTTTTCCGAAAAACCCCTTCCCCAAATTTTTTCTGCCTACGCCCCTGATTTCTATAAAGCTCTTATAAAGTGAGATGACAACCCATGTCTAACAGATGGCATAAATGATATTTTTATAATCAACATTAAAATCATATAAATCCTGCAAGCTGTGATTTACATGATTTTTGAATAACCTGTGACTGTTTTCAATAGGTTCACGTCTAATGTTTCAAGATTTTAAAAATCATTTGATTTTACAATCCTTGCAAGTCTGAAAAAAGAAATATGTCACGTAACAGGAAGGTCCAGAAATGATGCCAAAAAATGATCGAGGAGAAGTTATTACATCTGATGTGGATTATCTTGAAACTTGGAAAGGAATGGAGGAATGTCTTAAACAAGGATTGACTCGAAACATTGGCATTAGTAATTTCAATTCTGAACAAATCACACGACTTCTTGGATCTGCTAAAATAAAACCTGTTAACAATCAGGTAAATGAAGGAATTATGCGTTAAAAAGTTATCTTTTTTTTTTAAATCGCAAAAACAATGAGAAGTTCAAATAGAAAATGGTTTGATTCTCATCTAAGAAGATAAAGAAAATTTTTGTTTCCCTGTTACACTTTGAAAAAAACCTTCACATTTTTTGAATATTAAATTGTATAAATTATTTTTTTAAATAGCTTTTCATGGGTTGATAATAATAAACTAACAAAATCAATAAATTTTCTCATTTCTGTCGAGTTTTTTCGAGCTTCACAATGAGGTCGAAAAATGTTTAACGTGAAAATACTGTATTGTTTCAATTAAAAGGACGTTATGAAATACTTGTAAAAACATTTGTTACAGTTCGAAGTCAACTTCAACATCAACCAACAGAAACTGATCGAATTCTGCAAAATGCACAAAATCACAGTCACTGCATATTGTCCTTTAGGACATCCTGGAAACCGTTCAGATGTTTCGAATCAGTTCGACAATCCGAAGGTTCAGGAAATATCGAAAAAATATGGAAAAACACCAGCTCAAGTTGCTCTGCGTTTTGTGGTACCAAAATTTTTCACTTTAAATAAACAAGCTTGATGTGAAATTCTTAAAAACATCAGAGATTCTATCATCTTAATGAAAGTAAATTTAAATAGTTCGAACTCCCAAAATATTCTAAATTATCCTTTTCCAGAATTTTCTGTACAAAGTTGTAGCAAACTTTTAATTAATTTTGCATAAATTTGAAAAGAATTCTGAAAAAATCAAAAATGATGGTCCAGCATTTCTTTTTTTTTTAGAATTTATTTTATTTGTATAAAAATATAATTTCAATTCATAATTTATATATATAAATGAAATACTTTATTTCAATTTTTTTGTTTTGGAATTTTCTGCAGAGAATTCTGAAACAAAAAAATGAAAAATGCAATTCACATAAATGTTTCATACGAAACGATGACAAATTTTCAAGCCAAACTTATATTATAAAAATTTTAGGCCAATTTCAATTATTATTAATTTTTCAACTGTTAATTTATAGTATCAACAAGGGACTGTCCCGATTCCAAAATCTTCGAAAAAATCTCGCATGGAGGAAAATTTCAACATCTTTGATTTTGAATTGTCGGAAGCAGAAATGCAAACTTTGCGAGGTTTGGAAACTGGAAAAAGAATCTGCGGATGGACCATGTAAGTTTCTAAAAATTAATATTTACAAAACATAGGAAAAACTTAAAAAATTTTATCTCAAGGTTCTTTTCATTTCCTATCAACTGATGTTCTATTACAATTTTTTACAGGTTCGCAGGACACAAGTATTATCCTTTCCATGCACCATTTTGAAAATTATGTAAGATTTTTGTGATTTACTTTTTTTTATAATACTCAATAATAAAAAATTTATAGAATTTCATCGTATTTTTACATTTTATCCAAAAATATATAAGGATGTAAGAGAAACTATTTGCATGAATGAAAAAAAAAACGTATTGTAAAAAACGACAACGAGCTAAACATAAAAATACGAAAAACATTCAAAAATAAATAAATATACAAGAACTTATTTGCTAGCTATAAAATGAATATATACCACCAAATACGAAACCTTGCACACAAAATACCATGAAAAATTTCAATTTTATTTTGTCGCACTTACTTTAACTTGCAGCTTTTTTTCTAAAATCATCATTTTTAGTTTATCATTATTTATCAAGGTAATCTTCTACAAACAAAAACTAAATAAATGCAAATTTTTTTTAACGTACTTGATTTTCACCATGCCAAATTTTTCCGGAAACAATCAGGGATTGAAAAAACTCACAAAATTTACCTAACAACTTTTTTATTCAAAATACTGTCCAAATCACTCGTCGTTTCACAATTCAAAATTTTATCTTTCTCAGTATCTCCAATTTTTTCTAAGAATTCAGAAAAAACAACTCCCTTTTCTTTTGCAATACTATCCTCAATAAACGACAAATACGAAAAAACATTCGTATAAATATCGGGCAATCCAAGTCCACAAAAATCGTGAGTCAAGTAACTAGCGATTCCAACAACTGTATTATTCACAACCAAAGGGCTCCCACTGTCACCCTGAAATTGTCAACGACATTCAAGTATAAGAATTAATAAACAAGAAAACTGACTAAAAATTTACTGTGATTCTCATTCATCTTACGTGACAAAATCCAGTAGCTATTTGTTGCTGTGCACATAATTTTCCTGGACCAAAAAAATCGTCGCCTCTTGTGCACTCATCGTACTCCCATATTTTTTTCTTAATCGCGTTCAATCGCGAGGAAAAATCGAACATGTTCGTCCAAAGTTTTCCCCAACCCGACAAAATGGCGTACGTGTTAGGCGTGACTTCGCTTTTTGGCAAGTTCACAGGTTTTTGTAAACAATCGAAAATCATTGGTTCAACAAGCTGAAAATGAAAATTAACTGGAATGGTTATTTAATTTTAATGAACCGTCAAATTGATATAAAATAATTATTTTAAATTACAAAAAGTTCTATTTATCAGCCGAAAGAAACACAGTTCATTTTATATTATTGATTCGTGAAATTTTTTCATTGAACTCAAAAATTTGGGGAAAATCACTCACAGTTATAATTGCTACATCGTTAATGGTGTAGCTGAAATCTTTACTAAAAAAATATTCAGGATGAAAAGTCACATTCTGGACTTTGTGATTTCTACCAGCTTCTTCTGAATTTTCTGAGGTTCCAGTTTTCACGCAATAATTTTCGTTTGGATTCGTGGGTTCCCATGCACAATGAGCAGCAGTCAAAATGTGACGATCGCTGATTATGGACCCTCCACAAAAATGCCTGGAATATTTTCTTATCGAAACTTGATAAGGAAAATCCCGAATTTCAACCTCAACTCCTCCCACAATATGTTCCTTTTTGTCTGCGTATTTTGTTATGAACGCGTTGGTGACTGTCCGAAAAAAATTGTCGAAGAGTTTTGGTTGATAAGAAATAAAAGTGGAATTCAAAGATTATACGAAAGATTTCCTATGTTACCTGATTAAATAATCTTTTAATCACTTCTGCTAATTCGATAATTTTTATCACAAATTTGATTAATCTATTGGTTTTTTATCCTCGATGAATGTTCCAATATGATTTATTCACGAATTTTGAGACTTTTATGTTTTTGAATTTAAGAAAATTCAAGAACAAGTTTAGGATTTTTTGGTATATTCACTGAGAGAAAAATCTAGTACTTTTTACTAAAAAATATAGTAATGGAGAATCGAGTTGAAATATAGTAAATTTTACAATATATGGTATTGTATTATTTAAAATATTCGTATGGTAGTCATTGGAATATAGTATAGTAGTTGTAGCTGTTCGTTCTAGTGAAACTCATATATAATTATGAGCATATAAGGTAATTTCCCATATCTTGTATATTGAGAACTGTTATTTACTAAAATAAAAAATACAACACATTCAGTATTTTGTACTATACATCAATTTATAATTGCGATATTTTACGTTTAACTTTACTGTTTTGTAAAAATAAATATATTGTAACTTAAGGTACTGTAATATATGAAAAATTCAAGTAATATTGTAAATTTTCCTAGACTATAGTAATTTTCCAATATTCATAGTACAAATTTTTTCTCAGTGTTGTAAAACAAGATGGGATATGATTTTATATAGATTATTTCCTAATTGATTGAATTTCGAAAACATAAAATGCATAAATCTATACTTCGATATTCAATAAAACTCACCCAAAATAATAAAACTTATAAGAACCAAAACTGAAGAAGATAGTTTAAAATCTGACATGTTGCTACTTCTTTCGTTTCAAATTTCATAAGACTTATCAGGAATTCATTACGATCTTCTTTATACAAATCTATACATACAGACTTGTTTTTTTAAGCAATCACTCATAATTATGCATAATAGAAAATGAAAGTGAGGAATTTGAACATCTGGTGCTAAATATTCAGGAATGATTAGACGAGACATGACGCATGATTGACGAAAATTATTTCGATTGAAAACAACATTTATTACAGATACAGCAGTTTTGGCAGTTTGATGAGTCAGTAATAACGAGTTGCATTATCCTCGGAATAATTAGTAACTGGCAAAATTATGTATACAAAATAAAAAACAAACGGAATTTTCAGATAAATTTTTTTTTATTTCGGATCATCGACATTCTGAATCTGAATTTTTCAAACGATAATTCTGAAAAATAACAATCAAAAATTTAATACTTTTTATGAATGAATTTTTCTTTTTACCAAAAAAGTTAGAAAAGGTATAGAAAAAAAGTATAACAAATGTGAACCAACGATTTTTACATCTCGAAATTTTTTTTGGTTTTTTAAAGCAATTCATTTCCTGAATAATTTGCAAATAAAGTTAGTTAATAAGAATTTTCGTCAGGAGAAATAATCAAAATAAAATTTCGAGGACTAGCTCATAAATATTAACCCTACATATAATCAACAGAAATATGAACCCAAAAATAAATAATCCATGTAAAACATTGCAAAAAACAGTTACAGCCATTTATTAAACTTCGTATATTTATAACATTTCATACATTACATATTATAATTCGATCCTGTGCAACGAACTTCCGCAATAGCGAAATATAAAGTACTCGTGCATGGACCAGGTTTCGTGGCAACGTCATTTGTGGATTGATTGATGCACTTCACACTTCAATAATTTTATGTACAATTACGTCAATCGGAAATTAAACAACCTTTAATTTACAAGTTTTGTTTCGATCTATAACTCAATAAATACATAAATAATGAAAATGCACACTTACAAAAGTTTTACAGACGATAAAACCGGTTTCACGTAATACCATTATATATTATATATATATTTATTCATATATGTTTAAATAAATATCGAACAACTTCCGATTGAGAAATTCGAAGTGGTCGCGAAGATACTTTGTGATTGGTGTGGTGTTCAATGTCGATGTCTGTGTGTGTTTTGCATAAATAATATTTCTCTCGTGTTTGGAGGAGGATAAATAAATTAATATCCAGCCAATTCCGCGAAGGTGGAGTCCATCTCGTCGGCAAGGGACTTGTATCTGTCCTTGTTGAGGCCCAATTCGTCTGTGGAGAATAGCCATTTTTTTGATCTCAAGTTTTTACAAATATTTTTGCGAATGTGTAACTAACGTTTCGTCTTGAAATGGAAAATGTCCGCTGGCCAACGATTTTACAGTTTTTCTTAAAAAAACACCAACAACAAGTGATTGACACATTTTTCGGTCATTCATGTTTGCGACAAGATGTATCTCAATCATTTATACATTTTTGCATATTCTCATTGTAAAAATTTTATTGTCTGACCTACGGTGCACTATTATTTTTACTAATAACAACTTTTAACTATTAAATTTTTGACGTTTCATGCTGCAATTTCAGCCAATTTCTATCTAAAATATTTGTGACATTTTTTAATCCGTGAACACTTCAGCTCCGTTTCAAGTCGCACAATCTACTATTCTTCATCACCAGCCAACGTACTATTTCATCATGAGACTCAAACTTTGTAAAAAAGTTTGAATATTATATTTTTGCATAATCATTCGCTATAACAACAATACATTATCACTTCATGATTCAGTAACTTCGTGAATCATTACCACCTATATCACGAAACAAATATTTCTGTAACATATTGGATTTCAACAAATAACTTCCAGCATAAGCATATTATTTACAGTTACAAGCAATAGGTATTAGCATTTAAGTATCGAAACTCCGTGTATTAGTATTTAGAAATTTCCAAAAAATTTATACATATTTGTGAGCTGAAAACTCACGAAACAAATTTTTGTTCGTAATTTGATTTTTTTTGGTGAATGTGTTGCAAATGCATCATTATATTTTTAGTACGAGTGTAAATGCAGCTGTTATTACGTGCAAATGAAAACATAAAAAATGAAAAAAATTCATGATGGGGGGGGGAGGTACAACTGTTCGACTTTTATGCGTATTTGTACTCTTTTTCCGGTCCAAAGTGGAGTTAAAAAGAAATTCGAATGAGGATTCACTATTGAAATTTGTATTCTAAAATTCAATACAGAGCTGGATGTTGTTGAAACAGGGGCGTCAGCAGAATGTTTCAACCCTAACTTAGAAATTTGTAGGACATGACTTTCATGATTTTTATTGCTTTTTAACTGAAATCTATGAAACATGTATTTTTTTCTCATTTGAATTTAAGTTTTTGCTTTGTAGGGAATTTGTAAATATTGGCTAAAGCTCAATTTTCCTCAATTTCCACTTATTAATTTTTTTATTCAATAACTGAACCGAACTTTGACCGATTGTTATAATAAATTCTTAATTTTGTAGGTAAAGTTTCATCGTTGCGAAAAATAATGCTAAACTTTCTTTTATGCAAAAAGTTTCCTTGCAATCCTGATTTTGAGTAAAAAAAATTTTTTTATTTTGAAATTGCATCAGCTTTTTTCCTAAATTTCTTTTTCAAGACAAATCAGTTTAGTAAACAACATAAGGTATTATTTTCTATTAGCCAAAACTCATAGTTTAAAAACTACAATTTTTTAAAGTTAAAGTTTTTTTATGCTTTATTTTCTTCAAGTTCTATTATTTCACAGGAAATTGTTCGATCGTAATGATTTTCATTTGGGCTCATCATTTTCTTTCGAAGAAGAAAAAATGTTAGGGTTCTATAAATTTTTGAAACTCCTTTGATAATCTCGAAGGAAAAAAATCAAAATTTTTCTCGAATTGTAAATTTTTAGACTTCGTAGGTTTTTTAGTTTCTTTTTAAAAGAAAATTTTTCAATCATTGGTAGCGATAAACTTAAAAGCAAACTTTAATGATCAAATCAGTTTTCGTAAATCCATAATATTTCAAGAAAACAAAGTATTAAAAAACTATAAACGTGGTACTGAAATTTCGAAAAATCATAGTTCCTAAATAACGAAAATCGGTTAATAGAGAATAATACTGAAAGTTTTTTATTTAACTTTTTTCGAAAAAAAATGATAGAATAAAAAGAAAAGTAATATTTATAGTTTTAGTTGTAATAGTTTTCAATTTTTTTATAGAAATCTTGATTATGAGAAAATTTTTCACAAAAATGAAGTTTAGAATTTTCTTCTATGTATTAGAATGAAACTTAATTGAAAAAATTTTTCATATTTGGACAATATTCGGCCGAAAAAAAAATTAACACGTCGCAATTCAGTGGAAATAAAAAGAAGAATTGAAATTCAAGCGAATAGAAAAAATATGTGTCTCATTAATTTCGATATAAAAACAATTCAAAAATTTTCACGCAAAAATAATCACCAGAATGACTTAAGATGAAATTTCCCATCTAAAAAACTTTTTTCGAAAATTTCTTTATCTAACGCTATAAACAATGTCATTTTTTATAGAATCTATAATTCTGTTGAATACAAATGTTGAAGTAAAGATGTTTTTGACACGTATTTTAACATATTTGTTAGCCTCCCAACAACTAAACTCTACAATTGAAAACTCAGTAAATAATTTGAAACATTTATGTAGTCATAAACTCAGTTAATCCATTATTTAAAAAATGAATTTAAATTGCAAAACTTGGACCCACAATCCAGCTCTGACCTAAACTACGTAATTTTATCGTGCTCCATCTACTCAGGGCATAAAAAAAAGTCTCCCAAATCATCTAAAATACCTGGTTTTCGGAGATTGTTTTCCCGACGCTAAGCTATATTTTTTAACTTGTGCTTTGTTCAGAATGTTCTCCAAATTCTTATGTTTTCTAGATATATCAAATGCGATCTCTCGAAGTCACCGTATTTGGAATATTCGATTCTTTTTCAATATCGAGCCAAAACCGCGATAAAAAATTCAAAAATACGAATGGAAAAATATCGTCCAAGTGAATCAAAAAATAAGAAGAAAAACAGTGAACACGAGGGGAAAAAATAAAAAGCCTAGCGTGTGTGTGTGTGTGGCAATTTAGTAGCCTGTAAGCTCAGCGAATGTCGAATCCAAGTCGTCGACAATAGCTTTATGTTTCTCCTTCTGGCGGAATAAATCGTCTGCAATAAGAACAATTATTTCGAAATTCTTTTTCTTTTAACAAATTGAGATTCTGAAAATTTACCATAACTGTTTTTGAATAAAAATGGAGTTGATTATAACATAAAAAGCTGCAGAAAAGCGACTTTCGAAACATCAGCGCGGTCAAGCAAAAGCGCAACGATAAAAAAATATTTCCCATTTGGGTCAAAGTTGAATAACGTTTTGTTTCCCTAACAATTTTATGTTTCATAATGTTCCATACAAAATATTCAAAATTTTCGAAAGGGAAAAATTACCTTCGAGCCTGTCGACTTCTTTTTGAAGCTTTTTCACCGTCTTCTCGGCGAACTCGGCGCGAGCTTCCGCTTCTTTCAATTTCACAGTCAGCGTTTTCAACTGCCGTTTGAATTCCTCGACTCTTTGGTTTGCCTTTACAAAAAAACAAAACAAAGGAATTTCAAAATGCAAACAAATCATGAACAATTCAAGGAAAACTACGCGACCGATCAACGTACTTTTTCTTCCGATACTTCCAAAGACTTCAAACTATTTCCCACGACCTTGAGTTCCTCCTCGAGTTCCATGATTTTTCTGAAATTCAAAAAACATGTTTTCATTTTGAATGAATGATTTTTCCTGAATTTCGCCATTTTGGGGAAAATGGAAAACATTTTTCCGAACATGTACCATGAAGAATTATTCAAAAATTCGAGATTTTCCGG
The DNA here is from genome assembly GCA_030522825.1 of Platygaster orseoliae. NCBI lineage: Eukaryota > Metazoa > Arthropoda > Insecta > Hymenoptera > Platygastridae > Platygaster > Platygaster orseoliae. The sequence continues at coordinate 13,057 of JAPYZL010124565.1, forward strand.
TGTGAAAATATGAGGAAAATACTGACGCTTCTCCAGATTTTACGCGATCTTCCGCGACCTCAAGTTCATCTTCAACGAAGGCCAACTTGCGGGAAACTTCGTCTGATTTTCCGTCGGCGTCTTCAGCGAGGAGTCGGGCTTCTTTCAGTTGGTTCGTCAATTGGTCCATTCTCTCCTCATCTTGTTGAGCACGGTTTTCCAAGACTTTGCACATACTAGGGAAAATCACAAAAAGTCATAAAGTCATAGAGTTTCAAACATGACTGAAAAGTATTTTGTGAGACAAGCTCTCTCAGTTTGAATTAGTGAAGTTTTTACTAATTCAATTTGAAGATAATTGAATTGATTTTTTACGAATCTTTAGTGGCTCACTTTTCTCTTTTTCAATTAGTGAAATTCCACTAATAATTAGTAGTTTTCTACTAATTCAAATCAAGAGAGAGGATTGTCGACTGATTTTTTTCAAATTTTGTTATCTTTTTTTAAAATAATTTTATTTTGGTTATAGTTTAATAAGTAACCTTTCAAATCGATGTTCTGCGAAATTTTTATTCGCAAATTTCGAATCTTTGAAAAAAAAAAAAGAAAAATCAGACGTTTCTTTGCTGAATGTTGTTGTAATATATTACCTTAAAACTTCAAAATTATAAGTTTTTAAAAATATAACAATAATTTGCCCTCTTACCGACTAGATTCATCAGCGGCCTGAGACGCTTCCGTTAATTTGGCAGAAGCAGTGTTCAAACGTTCCTCAGAACGTTCCAAATCCTCTTCAATGAGCTGAACTTTCCTGTTTAACGCCGCGACTTCAGACTCAGCCTGTGAAAATTACATTTTTTTTTTATCTTTGAGTTTTCAAATTATTCAATTTTCTGTTTTGTATTTTTAAATTACGAACTCCAGTCTGATATTTCAACTTCAACAGTTGTTTTACGCGTTTTCGAAACGCTCAGAAACGATTCAAACTTTTTGCATAGAATTTTTTTTTCCTCTCAAAGTGCAAGTGCCTAAGAGTAAAATTTGTGAAGAATATTCTATAGATATGCATGAAACAGAAAAGTCACGTTTTTTTTCTGAAAATGAACTATTTCGATAAACTTCAATTTTAATGCAGATTGACAATCATGTTTATTTGTGAATCAAACTTCTCAAGTGATTTTGATTCTTAAAAGAAATAGCAAAATTGTTTGTTTTGTGGATTTTTTTGTGACTGACACGCAATACATGACGTGTCAGCGTCATGTGACCGTCGCGAACCGTGACCAATGGCTTCGGTCAGTCATAGTCATGACCGTCAGGTGACTGCGTCATTGACCGGTCATATGACCAGCTCACATCCCTGTACAAAACTGACATGAACAATATAAACATTCTTTTTCCGTTATTACCCATTTGAAAATTAAATTGTTTTTAATGAGTTAGACAATAATAATAATAATAATAATAATATTATAATATAATATAATATAATATAATATAATAATAATGTTGTATAATACAGTTTTAATAATTATTGAAAAATTAAAAATTTGATAGACTATTGAATTTACTCCCATTAGAACGACAAATTGTAATTATTTTTCAATTATTAATTTGTAAATATTAAATGACGCGTAGCGAAGCGCGCGGGGACAGCTAGTTGTTTATAAGAATCATAAATTTCTTATAAGAATTCCATTTCTCATAAATTTGACCTTATAAAATTCTTATAAGATGAAATTTTTTTATAGAATAAACTTATAAAAACGTTAGAAGAATAGTAGTTTTCGTGTTAGTTTGCGAAATTTTGATGTATTTTGGCGTTTTCGGTTGATAGCAGATGAGTTTATTTATTTAGATGTTTTAGATTGATTGATTGATTTATTGATTTATTTTGTCTTGTCCCTTCGAAGATGACAATAAAGGAATCTCAGTCCTAAATCAATTTACATGTCATCAACCGAAAACACTAAAAAACACAAAGCTTTCCCAAACTAACACGAAAACTACTATTTTCTGTAATCTCCGAGAGAGTGAATCATCTTTCCTTATTTGTTTGCTTCGAAAGCATTCTCTTTTTTCGAAGATTTTGAACAATGAACATTTCGAAATCCTCGAGAAAATGAATGCTTTCGTAGCAAAATGGACAAAGGAATAATGACTCACTTTCACGAAGATTTCAGAAAAAATAATGTATTGGATGACTCGAGGAAACACGTCATCTCACTGAAACTTTGCTCGATCAAACCTTCGGTGAAATGACGCGTTTTCTCAAGACATCTAATAAATTACTATTTTCATGAAATGACACTTTATTGCGAAAAATTAAAAAAATTTTATAAAAAAATACTTGAGCCGCGTACATTTTATATAAACTGGAACTTTTATTCATAAGAAATTTTCCAATCTTGTAGGTAAAAAATGATGAATTATTGTGGAATTTCTCTAGAATATATGAATAGAAACTATATTTAAGGGAAACTAACATTGAAAACGAATATAAATAGAAACTATGGAAATGTATAGATCTTAACTGCATGAAATCGAAAAATAGAAATAACCTGAAAAATTAAATAAAAAAATGATAAGGAAAGAAAATGATCAATTCAAAAATTTCTTCTAAAACAAATTATTCTCTAATGATTACAACAGAAAAAAAATTTTTATAAAAAAAAATGTTATTAGAAAAACTTTTCTTGCAAGGTTTTTTTTAAGTCACTTTTAAAGAAAAGTTTTTCTTACGAAAATTTCTTAATCAACATTTTTATAATGTTTTGATAAGAATCAAATTAACTCAGGGATTACAATCGCAAAAAAAATCTAAAATCGGTTAAATAGAAAATCCTCGATAATCTCTATAATTTTTGTACAATTGTATAAAAATTGTACTTAAGTATGCTTTTTTTTTGTGAAAATTGGTGCCTTGAAATACTTCATTACTCTTAGGACATGGATTCTTTTGCTTTAATTTTGCTCCAATTTTGTCATTCAAACTTTTAGGGAAGTGCGTCAATTCAAATTCAAAAAATTCGGTTAACGGACGACCATACCAACAGTCGGTAACAGTCAGTAAAAGTTCTTAATTAACATTTCTGAGTCGTTTTAAAACTGCTTTATCATACTTTATTTTGTGTTTTGTTATTTGTTGTGAACAGTTGTAAACAGTTGTAAATATTGTCAGTCAGTCTGAAAATGGAAGAAGTTGAAATAAAAGACGAAGATATATTATTCATCAAGCCGGAAGATGAATCACCTACAATATCCGAACCCGAAGAAACTCGAGAAGAATTTCAAAATTTGCTGCCAAAATCCCTAGAAAGGTATACGGAGGTGTACAACACTTTTAAAGAATACCGTGAAGAAAACCAAATCAACCAAGTATCAGAAAACGTTTTACTGTTATACTTTCAAGAACTGGCCAAAAAATACAAACCCACGACATTATGGGCCAAATACTCTATGCTGAAATCTACCTTGAACATGTTTGAAAACATCAATATAACCTCCTACAAAACATTGACTACTTTTCTCAAGAAACAATCTGATGGATTTCAAAGCAAAACATCGAAAATTTTTACTGAAGAAGACATTGAAAAATTTCTTAGCCAAGCTGATGACAACACTTATCTTCTCCACAAGGTAAAATTCTGTCAGTATAAAAATTATAAATTAATGAACAAAAAAAATCAATTTGTGAGTTTACAGTTTAAACCTATAAATTGTTTAACTACACTCAAATATCAATAGATCTTGTTACTTGTTGCTTTTTTTAAAACTACAGAAAGCAGTTTTTGATAAAAATAAATGAATACTAAGCAACGTCTGACATTTCAATAAAATCATAATGAATTTGAGATTTATTTAGTGTACACACATTTCTATTTCTGTAACACGTTTTTACATCCAAAAATGAAAATGAAAGAATGAAAAATCATTTATAATGATCATTTCGCGATATCGATTTTTGAAGGCCATTGTCATGAGATTTTATTTTTTGGTTTTTTACGTTTTCATGACATTTTTCATTTCGAATGACAAGGAGTAAAAAAGAGATCTAGAATATTGTCAAGAGTTAATAAAGTTATTATTCAAGAGGATTTTATTATTTTCAATGATTCAGGCGCAACAATAGATTAATGTTAATTTATATTAGTAATTTATTTACAAACTTCTAATAAGAAGGTGGAATAAAAAAATTCAAAATGACAATGAAAATTTATTTTCAGTCCATTCAGCATTTAACCCTTAAAGCGCCTATGGGGTACCACAGTACCCCACTTTTTTTCGCACAGTTATGCCGAAGCCACTTTCTTGAGTGTGGGTTCTGTGGCACCTTCTGGTGTTAGTTCAATATTTCTTCTTTCGATCGACACAATTGGTAAGTGGCCACATTGGTTGGTTCAGCTTTGGCGTTCGCGAGAAGCTATCACTGTCTCGTTTGGGGTCTCTCAGTACCCCACATGGCGCTTTGTGTTCATTGTCGTAAAAATTGTCGAAATTTATTTTTTGAAAAATATTGTTCGTCTGAGTTCAAAGAATGTAATTATAAGAAAAAAAAGTGTCCTTAATTTTTTTAACTGCTCGTTTCTTACATTTTATCATTATAAATAAGATAAGAGCTTATATCTTTGATAAAGTAAGATTTGACCATCATGGGAAACGTGTGCAAAAACTTAAGGTTGCCGAATAAATATCTTTTTTCGAAGCTGCCTTACAGCAATTATTTTAATCTTAAAGAGCTATGTTTCAAAAGTAACGGTTTGAATTTTCAGGTAAAAATTAAAAAAATTGAACGAGTTAAGATTTTTCTTATAAAAAAAGTCATTGCTTATGTTTTTCTGCAAATTAAATTTTTCTCACAAGTACAAAAACTTTTCCCGTGGTTGCAACATTGTCTACACTCTAAAAGAACAGTAAAAGAGTAAAAAGAATTTTTTTCAAATAGATATAACAGATACTTGATATAAAATCTGAAATTTTCAGACTGGGGTATTTCAGGACCCCACATGGCGCTTTATGTTATTACATAGCATGGCGCTTTAAGGGTTAACATTCTATCCTTTATAATATAATAAATTTCTTGCTATTCACTTTTTTAATAATTATACGTGATATATAATTTCAAGGTAATTTGACATTACATCTGTAAACTTGGAAATCAATGAAATTTAAAAAAATTGTAATTTTTTTGCTACCTTCATTTTTTTTTTGAATTACTTACAAATATCATAAAGCTTCTTCTTATTTTCTGAAATATATGTGAAAGTTTGAATTTTTTCACATAAAAATTATGAATTAATGGCCCCCAGAAATCAATTCGTTAATTTCATTTTCAAATCATAAATTATTCAACTGCTCGCAAATATTGATAAATCTTGGAACTTGTCGCTTATTTTAAAAATTATAGAAAGCAATTTTTCATGAAGATAAATGAGTAATAAGCAACATCTGATATTTTTGCAAAATCATGTAAATTTGATAGAATTATTTAATTTACAAACTTATAATAAGAAAGTCGACTAAAAACATTGAAAAAAACAATAATAAATTATTTTTATTTCATTCAGAACTTAGCATTATATCGTACATAATAATATTTATTTTTATTAAATAAGATTTATTATATGATAATAAATCTTTTACTTGTCACTTTTTTTAATGATTATACGTGATAGATAATTTCAAGGTAATTTGACATTACACTGTCGTAAACTCGTTCAACTTTCAAAGCATGGTGTTTCTTGATGTGAACTGAAATTCAACAATTTTTTGGTTTACCTCGTTCTTAAAATTGAATGTCTATAAAAATGAAAAAGATGATAATTTTTTTGCCACCTAAATTTTTTTCTGAATTATTTGCAAATATCATAAAGCTTCTACTTATTTTCTAATATTTTATGTGAAAGTTTTAATTTTTTCACATCAAAATTAAGAATTAATGGTCATAAGAAATCAAATCGTTATTTTCATTTTTAACTTATAAATTATTCAACTGCTCACAAAAATTGATAAATCTTGTAACTTGTCACTTTTTTTAAGAATTATAGAAAGCAATTTTTAATCAAAATGAATGGATAATACATAACATCTGATATTTTAGTAAAATCATGTATATGTAATAGAATTATTTAACTTACAAATATTTTTTGTCATATAGTAATGTGAATTTATATTAGTAATTTATTTAGAAACTTCTGAAAATGATGTCGAATAATAGGTTACGTAAAATTCAAAATGACAATAATAACTTATTATTCATTCATTCAGCATTTAACATTATATTCTGTATAATATAATAAATCTTGCACTTGTCACTTTTTTTAATAATTTTACATGATACATAATTTCAAGATAATTTGACATTACACTGTCATAAACTTTTTCAACTTTCAAAGCATAGTGTTGCTTAATATAAACTTAAATTTCACAATTTTTTGGTTTCCCTCATTTGTCAACTTGAAAATCAATGAAATTTGAGAAGATGGTAATATTTTTGCCTTATAGATTTTTTTTTTAATTACTTCCAAAAATTATTATAAAAAATTTTTTCTGAATTTTTTATGTGGAGGTGTTTTAATTTTTTTTTTTTTTATTATAAGGATAATATTTTTGGCTTATGAAATTTGTTTTTGAATTACTTCCAAAAATGATTAAAAACATTTTTTTCTGAATTTGCATGTGAAGGTGTTTTTTTTTTTAACAATTATAAGGATTAAAAATTTCCACCACATTCTAAATTTTATTGAATCATTTTCTTAAGGTCAGTTTCTTTGATTCAAAACCCTCAAAATTGATATTTATCACAATTATTTTTACGCTGCTTACTATCCACATTTCTTGTTTTTGTTAGAACCAGAGATGTGCATTAATTACATTTTGCTCATTTTTGCATTACTAATAAACAATTCAAATTTTTCCACAGAACAGTAAAAATCGTTGGAAAATGTATTTTACCTCTACTTTTCGAAATTACAGTAAAAAAGTGTTGATTACAGGGCTTTTCATGTCTTGATATCAAACAAACATCTTTAAATCACTAAATCTGAAATTATCAACTGTTTTTTTTTCCGTAATCAATACTTTTTGACTGTCATTTCAAAAATTTGATGTAAAAATACATCTCCCTCCAAATTTTTACAGTTCCACAATGAAATTAAGACAGTTTATTTAAAGTTCTCAGATCAACCATTAAACTAAAAACAAAACCTGTACAGTAGCAAAAAAGAATAAAATAAATAATCAAAGAATAAGTTTTTAAAAGCATATGGTTTTTTATTACAGGTGATAGCTATTCTTGGGATTTGCGGAGCATGTCGATCCAATGAGATTTTTCGAGTAACAACAAATCATATAAAAACTGAAGGAAACGTGACTATTGTCACAATACCTGCAAGAAATCTCGAAAATCAACGAAAGTTTACGATAAACGACCAATACAGCTTATACGTCAAAAAATATCAAGCACTTCGCCCTGCCGACTCCGATAGCACCAGATTTCTCTTAAAATACAAGGATGGACGATGCTCATCTTATCCAATTGGCCTCACTAAAATTCAAAAGGCACCATCCGACATAGCTTCTTTTCTGCAACACTCTGATCCACAATTGTACACAGGCTTCAGCTTTAGGAAAACATGTGCAACTCTCCTCAAAACGATAGAAAGTTCTCCAAGCATTGAAAATAACGACAAAAGACAAAGAACTCCCAGAATAAGAAACACCGCTTTGAAAAAACCAATTCTCACTCCTCACTCAATGCAAGAATCGACAATGGAAGAAAATGACAATGCTAAACAACTAGATAAAGTTCGCACTTTCAATCTCCCAAGGGGGTCAACATTGAATTGTTCAAATTGCACAAACTGTGTTATAAACATTCATATATATAATTGAAAAATCATGAACACGT
>JAPYZL010124588.1:0-34743 GCA_030522825.1 Platygaster orseoliae
ATTCAGACACTGAAAGCGATATCTTTCTGAAGCATATTATCGCGGGAATATTGAATGGTTTTTTGTCCGGATTTTGGTGGCGCACCCTGTATATTTATTATATATTGCTGGTTTTTTATGTTCATTATCAATATCATTTTTTAATTTTCCTTCTCAAATTTATATTCATTTTCATTACTTTCTTAATTTTTACTTAAACTATGAATTAATATTACCCCTATTCCAGCAGGTATGTATATCATCATTTTTTTTTACTTTCAAAGAAGAGTATACGAGGTACGAAAAAAAAGTATTTTTAAAATGAATAAATACACAAGTATTTTACATTTTTTGTACAGGCCAGTTTTTCGATATATATTTCGACCATTTTCAGTTAATTCTACAACAAACTTTCCCCCCCCCCTTTTTTAATACAAAATACTCTCATCCATTTTCATTTCGAAATTTCCTCAAAAACACCGTTTGTTTTCGGAGTCGTTAAACCACTGGAAACAACTCGGTCCCAGCACCTTTCACTAGGGGTCTTTAAACGAACGCAGCTTGGATGAATTGAGATAATGACGGAATAAGCGCGAGTGACGCAATCGGCTGGCATGAAAATCGAGAAACGGGGAAGCGGAGAGCTATTACGAAGAGAAATCACTGCGTTCGACGGAGAAAAAAAAAGACTCGAGTCGTTGATAAAGAGCGAGAGTACTCACCGATAGAGATGTTGAGTGGCGGCGGCGGCGTGGGCGTCGTCGACGGCGAAGGTGCTCTCCTGGCCACGGTAATTAATGCAGCTGGGTTGTATCGGGGCACCTGCAGCACCACCGGGGTTTTCACCGACAGGTCCACGGGCTCGAGCTGAACCGGTGGTCCCGCAGCCTGCAGTCACACAATAAAAAGTTTTTTTTTTTTGAATTATGTACACTGAGGAAAGTTTAAAGTAAATTTATCCAAACAATCAGGCAATCAAACGTTCAAACACTCCCTGAAATAATGGTAAAATAAAATATTAGTTAGAAATAAAAAAGAAAAAAAAGAATCATCAACTTGAAAATCAATGACAATACAAACAATAACAAATTATACGTTAATTTGATGATGATTTTTAAAAATGAGGTAATCAATAATAGTTAAAATGAAAATAAAGGAAAATAGGTGAAAATCATCAAAAAAGTACTTATTGACTCTAAAAGAAGTAACAAATGGTTTATTTGTTAGTTCTGGAATTGAAGAAAAATTCAGGATTTTTCGATTTTACTAACTCAAAAATAACAGCAATCATGACTTCAGAAGAATTATAATTATAAATATTTGACGTTTATAATCAAGTTCCCAAAATTTTTGAAAATTGAAAAAATTTAGCACATCGCAAAAAAGTATTTTGAAAATCTTAGCAAAGTAATTCTTATTAATCCAAGTGTCAAAGTTTTTGAAGAATACAACAATTTTAAACATTTTTAAATTTTAAGATTTCAAATAATTTCGAAAATACTCAAGTATAGGAGGATTTTAATAAATAACCAAGTTTTTAGAAACTCGGAAATTATCAGAACTCCTAGAGCATTTGAAACTGCAAAGTATTAAAAAAATTCTGGAAATGAACGGTTTTCTTGTAGTTCTGAAAATTACGAAAATTTTACAAATTCTTAACATATTTTCAACGTTGCGGAATTTTCAACGATGTGAAGCATTAGCAAAGTTCAAAGAAAGTATGACGAACTTTTTGGGATTTCTTCGAATTTCGAGAACTTCAAACATTTTAATATTTTTGTAAATTTTAGAGATTTCTATAATTTTGAAAAATTCTGAGAAGTTATATTTATGGTTATTGAAATTTTGAAAGTTTTACGAATGTCTATAACTGTTAAAGAGTTAATGACTTCAAACATTGTTTTTTTTTTTCAAAAATTGTTCAAATTATTAGAGTTTGTTCTATTGTATTATTTTCGAAGTCTAGAAAATTGAACTCTTTTTTTAAATTTCAAAAATTTACAAATTTTCCTACATTTCAGAGACTTTAAGAGTCTTAAAAATTCTGAAAATTATTAATATTCATGATTATTGAAATATCGAAAATTTTACGAATTTCTTAAATTTTGAGAAAGTTGATGATGTCGAACATAATAAGATTTTTAATCAATTTGCGAATTTCAAAAGTATATTATAAAACTTCAATTATATGAAATTTATTATATAATATTATTATTTATTATCGTTATTATATTAAATTATATAACATAAAAATAGTATATTATAGAAATTTAGGAAGTTGTACTAATTTCTGAAATTTTGAGAAAGTTGATCATTTCGAAGATTTTTAAATTTTTAACAACTTTGAGAATTTTGAGAGTTTAGATTATTCTCAACATTTTAAAAAGCTAAAGAATTTTGACAATTTTTAGAATCTCAAAAATTCATGAGTTTACATGAATTTCAGATTTTCGAAAGTTTCTAAAATTCTGAAAATTCATGATCTGTACGATTATTGACATTTCGAAAATTTTACGGATTCTAAATTTTTGCAAAGATTAATAATTTCGAAAATGGTAAGATTTTTAATAATTCTGCAAATATTGGAAATTCAAAGTATTCGAAACATTTTGAAAGTCCAGAGAATTTTGACAATTTTTAGAATCATACAAATTTTGAAAACTTCAGAGATTCAGAAAAGTTTCAAAGATCCTGAGAGTTTGGAAAGTTTTCATATATATTATATATATATCATATATATCATATATATATATATATATTTCTCTTATAAAATTATAATTTTTAAACTTGTTAAAATAAAAGCGAGTAAAAAATCACACCTTAGCCTCTCCCAAACGAAATTTCCTACAACGTCCTTGCGTTACATCTTAAAATAAGATTGACTTTTACAGTGTGGTGTATCAAGTCAGAAAACGAGAATTCGCGAAATCCTCGCTTCGCTCCCTCTCCCCATGACATCGCGGGAAACATGGAAAATTCTTGAGTGATACAAGACACTTTCACCCAATTATTAGAGCGCGGCGTGCACGTGAATGTCTCAAGTCTCAGCGGGGAATGACAGGTGGATGAGAAATGCGAAAAGCACGGCGTTGTGTCAACGTAACACATATCACGGGAGCTTTGTTTGAGTAAAGAACGTGTTACGTTGAGCGGGCGCAGTCGTATCATGAAGCGACACAACGCCAACGGCCCGTACGATTGTTTCCACGTAAAATACCTTGACGAAACGTGGGAATGTTTGCGCACAACGATAGCGAGAGACCCCAAGCCGGAGCCTGGCCGCTACCTGTCATACCGCAGAACAAATAGATCACCGCCCCGAACACGCCGCGATGCTAATAGTTTTCGATCGACATTATTTCAGAACAAACAGCTTTCATACAGTCGCAACATGCATTTCTCGAACCGTTTTTCACGAGGTTCCTAGTTGTTTCTCAGCTTTCTCTTTTTGTAAGAATAGTGCTATTCATGGGTGTAAGAGTTTACCCTTTTTATTCCTAAAATGTCTTCCATAGTTAGGTTTTTATAAAATCTCAGAGAATTTTGCAGTGTATTTGCACATTAGTCTAACCCTCAGAAAAATTGCCGGATTGATGCGAATCCTAGAAAGGACATGACAATCCGTCAGTCGCGTACTTTGGCGTCCCAAGTTTTAGCGGGTCCGCGGGATCGATAAGAATCGGTCCATTAGCGAATGGTCCCCGTGCACGACGCGGCAGATCTGCGTAGACAGCGAGGAGCCAGGGCCAGGTCAACCGAACCTCGTGGGAACCGCTCTTGATTAGTCCACGTCAATACTAACGCTAGTTATGCTAATTGCGCGAAAGCACTTGGGTCCGCTACCCCGAGCAGCTGGTGAATAGGGCCGAGAGCACTTTGTAAGACCGAGTCACTGCTCGCGCTCGTGCAGATCGCTCTCAAACAGAGGAAAAATGGCCCTCGAGAAGAGACGATCGGCTTTTTCGATAAGGCTTTATTTCCAAATGCCCATTTTCCGCTTTTCTCGAGACGCCATTTTTTCATCGCAGTTCATTAGGATAGACTCACAACGGCTAATCAGTGTAAGTCACGGAATGATCGGTCAATGGAGTATACGCTTTCGAGTTTTTCGGATTTTCTGAAATGTTCGAGAATATCCCGAGTCAAAAGTTTGTATTCATTTTAATTTCATTTCAATTTCATTTTAATTTCATTTTAATTTCAAAATATGAAGTTATTAACGTTTCTTCTTGTTGAGATAACAACTTCTGTATTTATATGTATGATTGTAAGTTTGTAACTTTGTTACTTTGTATCTCTCTCGAATTTCACTTAGCAACTCTCAATCATCCTGCATGTAGACATCACAAGTGAAAACTACAATATACCGAGAACGTTATCGAGGTTACTCTGGTCACGGTCAATTGATCACAGGCTGATTTATCGCGAGTCGATGAAAAATTAATTGCTGCAGGAGAGATTAAAGACGGTGTATGGCTGGAAGGGACAAAAAATTTCGGAAATATTGTGGAAGACAAGAAGGCATTCAGTATAATGTACAATAGCTCGTGATAGAGGAAGCCGATAGTAATTTCAAAGACGACCGCGAGTGTTAGTATAGAGAAACGCCCTTGTAAATGTTATCAATACTTGGGGAAAATAATGATGAAATTCAGATAACATGTTGAACATCAAAAAAATTCAAAAATGGGACTCATATCCCATTAATGAATTTTTATCTTTAAAATCCATGCCCTTGCTTTTCTCCGAAAATTCGCAATTTTTCTTCCAACTTTTCTTTCGCATCATAATTATTCCGAAAAATTCGATTTCATCGTGACTCTGAGCTTATGTTTTCATATACGATTTTAAGTGAGCAGTAAAGTGGACTGAATTTTCTGTAATTACTTCTCAAGTTCTTGCGCTTGACGTCGCGATAAGCGTAATACAACCAACGCACAAAGTTAATGAAACGTCGTAATTCTGTCACAAGGATATCGAAAATTGAATGATCACGAGGATAAACCAGGCGAACGGGGAGCAATGAAAGAGGGACGGTCTTTTGGATCGGGGCCAGCGAAATCTGATACGGCAACACGGATGCGCCCGTGTCGGTTATTAATCAAATTCCTTCATGTCGAGCATTAAAAGCCGCGTCCCGTCGCGCACATTTTCGCAAGTTGACTAATTATGAGGCCGCCGAGTACGCGCTTATTGATCTTAATGCGTGTCGTGGTCAAGGCACCGCGCGCCCAAAATTATTGCACAAATTTGATGTATAACGATGCCAATCATTGAGAAAAGAACGCAACTATATCTTCTACTGCAATTTTTTTTTGCAGCAGTAATTTATTTTTTTGTTCAAAAAATTCAATTAATAGACATCAAAATTGATTGCATAGTAATTGTGCTCTAGTAGCAAAAAAGATTTGTTGATGCGACAATATAATAAGCTGCTGCTGCAAGAAAAATTTTTTCTGTTAAAATATGTTGTGTCAGTGATTAATTTTCGATAAAATTTTAAAAGTAGAGTGTGATTGCGATGATTAAGTAATCTACATGAAGCAAAAATGTGTGCTGTTTGAATACAAATAGAGAGAACGAATTTTTTGCAGCAGTAGCTTATTTTTTTGTTGCTTCAGCAAATATTTTTTTCTGCCAGAACACAATTACTATGCAATGTATTTTTTGAATAATGGTTATGCTTTTTTTAGTTCAGACTTTTTTTTCCATTCTTTCAGTATTTTTTACATTTCTCCAATATTATAACAGCTTGAATGATTTTCTGACAGTATCATAGATATCTGTACAGCTTTTTGGAATTCGAAGCTATGTAGGAATGAAACTGCTAACTAATATGAATGTTTTCACAGATTGTTTACAAAATAACATCTACGCAGATTTTTAGAATTTTCGACTTGTTTTATATTTTTCATATATAATTTTTTTATAGAATAAATATACTTCTATAAGTTTCTCTAGATATTTTTATTATTTAATTCTACAACATCAAAAACTTCAAACAATTTAGAGTATTTTAATAATTTTCTGGAGAGCAGTATGTTTTATCAAGATTTCCAATGTTTTTTGTTTCTTTGCTGGTTGTTTTATTTTCGTATTCATTCATAAAAATTACAATTTGGAGAATTCTCTAGTATTTTCAAGAATTTTAATCTAAACTTTTATTAAAAACATATCGAATTACTTGAGAAAAATATAGATTGGGAAATCCCAAAGAACGAATTAAAAACAATAGAAAATAGCGTTTTTCTAAAAATATATTCTGATATGTCTAAAAAGATAATATTGGCGTTTTGTAAAGGAAGCTCATTTTAGTAATCACTTTGTTTACGACTTTAAAAGCAACATTTATATCAGTTATTTTCGCAATGACTTAGCTAGTAAATTGAAACTCAGAGTTTTTATATAAAAAAAAAATAGATTTCTAACAAAAACTTATCGAGTTACTTTAGAAAAAATATACATTCAAAACTGAACCTTTTGAAAAATCCTGAAGGTCAAATGAAAATCAGCAGAAAATAACAATTATTCTAAAGCTTATTTTTAGACGTCAAAAAAATTATCTTGGCGTTCTCTTTCGTAAACTCATTTTGTTTATCACTTCATTTACGACTACGGAAACAACATTTTTATCAGTCGTTTTCGTAATGACGAGAGGAAGTCAATTCGTTCTATAAAAGACTCTTTCGAACAAAATTTACTTCAGTTCCACGTTTTCAATTGAACGTTTCTATGCAACGTGTTTCTAACTACAGTAAACTTTCGTTTATTCTAACGCTTGCTTATTCCAACGATCGTTTATTCCAACTCGTTTCCGCTCGGTTATTCCAACTGGCGATGCCCCTCCACCTCTCACCACTTTCCCTGTGCGGCCTATCCCGCGTGACGTGAAATTGTGAATGAGAGTTACTGACAAAGACATGCGGTAGAAGTGGGAGTCCCTCCAGAGTTGGAATAACCGAATGTTTACGTTTCGCGGCGGTTGGAATAAACGAAAGTTTACTGTAAAACGAAAATATTCATTTACAAAATGGTGAAATATATCATGTTCTTCCTGGTTCTACTGACCTGTTTTTCGCTAATTGCTTCAAAACTATGTCGACTGACTGTGATAGCTTTCACAGCAAGGGATGATTTTGATGAAAAATGTAAAGCGCTACTATTTTCAAAAAGCAATCGTTGTCAATTGCCGGTTTGCGGAGATGGCACATTCTTATACCCTAGAAATTTTTGTGGTGTTGGTAAATGTCATCTATGGAAACTTTCTTGTGACGGTGGATGTATTCCGGGTGACGCAGTTGAAAATTGCAAACGCATCCATGGAAACAAAGTTCGGGACGTTATTAAACTTTAATTTACGATGTTTTAAAAGGCGAGAATGAGTTTTTGTACGAAATTCGGAAAAATTTTTTGTGACAGCGATCATTTTCTTCTGTATTTAGGCAGCTGAATATCTAGACAATTTTTTAAAAAGAGAAAGCCTGCCTAAGAATTTCTGCAAAATATCAGTTTTGTTCTATTTTAGAAATTTTTATACAGAGAGTCATTTTTTATCATATAAATTGGGATGTCAACCTTTTTCCACAAGTTTTTTGACGAGAAGCACTTTTTTTGGAGGGGATGCATTAAAATAATTTTCAGTTATTTTTGAGGCTATCCAACAAAATATTCTAAGATAGCGTATATATATTGTAGAAAATTTCAAAAAAAAATGTGACAAGAATCATATTTTCGTCATGCATGACAAATTTCGAAGTATAAAATTGTTACAAAAAATGATTTACTACCGATTCCTCCTTCTGTAATATGTAGTGGAAATTTTTATAACAAATATTTCAATGTATTTATATTAGGGAAATCATATTGTCTTCGCAAAATGTTTATTTTTCAATTTACAAAGAAAATGAAATAATTGGGATTCCCATTTTTATTTGAAATCGCATTTTCATTCTTTTTTGAACTTATGAAAAAATCAATTCTGAAATTGAAAAAGCTTTTTGACTTTGATGTTGTTTCATATATTTATTCAAATAATTTTTTCTCGGAATCGAAATTTTCATGAAAAATTAAGAGATATAATTGGTTTGCTAATTGAGATAATCTTGATTTTTATTGAATTATTTGTACATCATAATTTCACGCTAAAATATCTAAGTATAATAGATAATATGTGACTTGGAACGAGGAAAAGGAACTGAGTCTTTTTTTTAATAAAAAAACGTTAAAAAAAGTTTATTTAAAAAAACTAGAATTTGTAATACGACTTATAAACTTCTTGAAAAAAAATTTTTTTTGCCAAATAATGAAAAATTATGCAAGTAATAAGAAATTAAAGTTGTCAAAGTAAAAAAGTTATAGAATAAAATATTTTTAAATTATTTTACATAACATGAATAAACGTAAATGTGTTATATTGTCATAAATTACGTTATTAATCATTCTGCAACTTTTTAATCCTAAAAGCAGGAATAAACGTAAAAAGAATGCAATTTTTCAAATCTGTAAAAAACATAAAACTTGTTATCTTTAGTTGAAATTTCCCCTGTTCTTTATTTGGGAAAAGTGCACTTTGTTAACGAGGCTAATAAAAAACAGTTCAAAATTTAGTTGAAATATTCACAAAAACAGATTGATTTTTCAAAATCAGTCAAAAAAATTTACGTAGTGTAGAATTACTTCAGCTGAATGCTTGTTTGTTCCTACATTTTTTTTTATTTTTTAGTGCCCTTAACAATTCCAAAACATCAGATCTCTGTCTCAAACTCACTGTAAAAAAGTGTCATCAATAAATACGAACCTAAAAATCCGTAAAAGTAACACACAACCTCTTAAATTTCAGATCAACATATTGCAGACTTCGTATCCAGAAATCACTGTCATAACTTCAGATAATAATGTAAAATAACATTTCTTCTTCTACGGCCAAAAAATAAATTTCATCAAAATCTGAAACTTACGTTCGTTAATTTCAACTCACTATTGTAAAACAAAAAGAGTATTCAAAAACTTACTTTTAACTTTCGACCTGTTCCTCATCCACACTCAAAAGTTTCTTTAATAAATTTTGAACCGAAATTTACGGACTTACTATAATGTTCGTAACAAATTTTACAATCAATGACATCAGTTTTGGTAATGGACTTTTATCATTCATTTACTGTATTATTGATAAAATATGTAATAATTTTAATTTGTTGTATCTAAACAAAATTATTTTTTATTCAAATTATAAACAGAACTAATTGTCATTTGATATTATTTGCTTATTTGAAATTATTTGAAATATAAATAATTCAAAAGTTTGTAAATTATTTTTTATCTAAGATAATGACTACTCAGTTCTGATTTATGATTTCTTAATTTTTTCGAGTTTATTACATTTTCTTATTCATTCATTTCATTACAACTGAACAAAATAAACATAATAATATTTTTTTAAACATAATTTAACATTTTTTTTATTACGAGAAACGTGGAAACAAATTTTCGCAACATTAGATTTTTATATGATGATAAGAACGTAGAGCAAATGAAAAATGAAAAAATAGATGCGATTGTTCAACTAGGAAATAATAATCGAATGATGAAAAGAGGCCCTCCCGCGAAGGTTCAGGTGACGGGAGTCGACCTCCAAGAAGCAGCTCTTGCACACGTGCAACGTTCACGTCAAGTTTGCTCCTCTCTTCTTCAATTCACATCGAGGAGCCGTTGACACGCGGCCCTCGACATGCTGCAATTACTCTACTAGAGGCTCTTTTAAACTAGCGACGTTTCTAATTGTTGAGCCTTATAACGAGAGACCGCGATCGTCCAGACCCTTGAACTTCCTTGTCAGCGCGCTTTATCTTTCGCCTTTTGTATTCGATTCTATATCTATCGAACCGAGCTTTGACTTATTTCATATATCGACTTTCGAAGGATGTTTTTTTAAGAACGTTTTTTTAGGAGTCGTTTTATTTAGGATATATCTGAAATTGTGTTGAAAATTTTGAAGTAGCAGAAAATGTATTTATTATTTTTTTATAACTAGGGTGAATTGAAAATCATAAAATCATAACGCTCAGAATGACAAAAGCATGGATCGCGAAACACGCGATGAAGCGTATCAACGAGGCGTCAGGTGGGGTATTCTCGTCTTCCTCGTTCTCGTGCCTAGCCGTTTCGTCAGCCCTCGTGCCTCTTCTCTTCCGCCTCTTTTAATTGAGCCCTGATCTATCATTAAGATCCGAGTGTTCGTGGCAATGACCCGCTGACCGTAATGATCGCGTTACCGTCGACCACCGCGAAGCCAGACGGCATGTCTGACGGATATCTCGAATCAGCAGGTTAATTACACCCTTACCTTTCCCGCGCCAACTTCCGCGAAATTCGGCTCGACAATTGTTCCAATCGAAAATTGGAAAAAAAACCCCATCGGGGAGCTCCGCTCTCCGAAACCCCCGACGTTCGCCCAACCACAATGCAATTTGGTATATATTTTCTACTTTTACTATTTTCACGAACGAGTAAAAAATGCGCAGAATTTATTCCCCACTTGCACATGCAATTAAAAATCCACTCTTGATTGCGCAGACTTGAAAGCACGTCAATTCCACTCCGAATTGTTTTCATTGCAACGTGTGATAAGAATTTAATCAGCGCGCCTTGCGTATGGGAACGTTTTTCCTTCCCAGGGAACTTTCCCAGAGTCGTAGGGCGAAGGTTTAATCGATATAGCTCGACTGGCCGATCAAGTTTGATAGGCAGAGTCGGATAAGGTCGACGCGAGTGCGTCCCTCATCGGCAACAAGTCCATGATCGGCCCGCAGGATCAGGCTCCCCGTCACGGCGTCATTTCATTATCATTCAGCGAGCAACTCGCGGCTCAATCAATTACTGCTACTTTCACGTGTACCTGCACACGAGACGTTTCTTGCAATTCTTCAGATTTGGCTCGCGCGACAATCCGGGCTACGCGCTTTAGAATACGAGGCTGACAGCGCCGTTGGACGAACCGAGAATTCAAATCTTGCAAGAGTTTTTAGTGTCGAATAAAAAGGCATACCAATTATAGAGGTTTTTTTTTACTGTAAGTTATTTTTGGAATTGAACTTCCCAGGATTCAAAGTTAAATTTTTATTTTATCTCAGAACACAACCCAATATCATACGTATAAAATCTTGCTTGTATTCTGGAACAGAAACGGATAAAATGAGGTAATTGTTTCGATGATTCGATTGACGCTTTTTTCTCTGTTTCGATCGATTGTGCGATTCGTTGAAGTTGGCGGGCGTGAATCGGCGGCGCGATAACGAGCGCCGCGGCACTTCTTGTCGAATCACGGATGTCATTTCGAGCCCGGCACACGCTCATTGTGCGCCTTTAGCGGCCGCGAAGAGACAACACCGACGCTGAAAAACGCCGCACTTTCAGCGGCTTCCCCTTTGGAAGCGCCGATAGCGAGTGTGGCGCCGCTATCGATATGCCATCATTTGTATCTTGCCGCTTTTCAACTTTTTGTGGGGAACAACAGGGAGCGATCTCGAAGGGCGAGGTTCCTTTATTCCATCGAGTGCCTTATATAGATTTACTAATTTGTGAATTGATTCGCGAAAATTTTTAAGTCGGTTGGAAATGCTGAAATTTTGAATTTGAGATTTCACTAGGTAGAAATTCCGAGTTAAAAGTTCGTATTTATTTTAAATTCTTTGAACATATGTTCGACTGCATTTTTATTTTAAAATATGGAGTTGTTAGTATTTTTTTTTTGTTTTACAAGTGAAAAGAAGTTGAAGCTCGAATTGATTCCACCTTTTTTCATCTTTATTCGTCTTCGCTAAGAAAATTTGAAATAAAATGAAAAATGAAGAATGTTGCTTTGATATTGTTATATTTATAAAATTATTCTTAATTTTGAATTAGTATTTCAATGAAAAATCGACCTTTATTTTTTTGAAGACTGTGAAGAAAATCTTTACAACACGGGTTTTGAGTATGTCATATATTTTTTGAATTTTCGTAGTGTGTGCGACTTATGATATTATGTGGTATTTTGTAGTATTTTTAACAATTTTTGGTATTTAATGGATAGCTCTATAGATTTTTAGAACTTGATGCTATGATTTTGAAAATGTTTATGATTTTGAGTATTTAAATTGATTTTTTCATAAACAGTATCTTTTATACAGTATAAGTATTTTTCGTTTTTTTTTCTTATTCTTTGAGTATCCATACAATTTGAACAAATTCTAGTGTTTTTACATATATTTTAAGAAGTATACACTTCAGGATTCAAGGGTTATGAAATTTTGAAGATTATTTAACTTTGTCTACATAATTTTTGAGTATTAATCGATTTAGAGTATTTTTCGCATTTTTTTACAATGTCTCAAGTTTTAGAAGATTTCGAAACGTATCTATAGATTTTGAGAATATTTATAAATTGCTGTAAAAATTCTGGAATTTCATCCCTTGTAATTCAAATTTCGATTGATTGTCAGTGATTTCATATATTTTTGTGGAAATTTTATAGATAAAAATTTTTCGGGTCTTATATATATTTTTTTTACCATTTTTGAGGAATTGCGAGTATTTTTAAAGATTTCTAGTGTTATTACACTGTGCATCAAAGTTTAACTTTGATAAAGTTGATGAGCTCTCATTAGCAAAAATCGATAGTACATGGCCCCACACGCATATATGTCGGACCATTTTCAAAAGTAAACTCTTCTTTACAAGTAATTAATTATTAAAAATTTTAAATTAAAAATCGTATAACTCCCTCGATTGTCATTCGATTTTAAAAACGGAAAAAGAAAAATCGCTCTTTCAAATTAGGGAACCTATTCCTGCTGAAAAATTTGTGGAAAGTTGCATTTTTTGCAATTTTGTGCAAAAACTTTTGCATTTTTTTGAAAGTTTGCAAAAATTTTCACAATGTTGCATTTTCGGGAAAATGTCATTCATTATTCATTTTTAATAAAATTTTGATTGAAGTTTATTGAAAATTTTAAAGTTTATAAAATATCCAAGTTTTCTAAAATTAAAATTGAAGTCATTAATTATTATTATTCCCGAAAATGCAACCTTGCGAACATTTTTGCGAAATTCCAAAAAAAAAATGCAAAAAATTGCAAAAAGAATGTAACTTTCCGCAAATTTTTCAGCAGAAATAGGTTCCCTAATTAAAAAGAGCGATTTTTAATTTAGAATTTTTAATAATTAATTACTTGTAAACAAGAGCCAACTTTTGAAAATGCTCCGACATATATGCGTTTGGGGCCATGCACTATCGATTTTTACTAATGAGAGCACATCAACTTTTTCAAACTTTAATTTTGTTACACAGTGTTAGAAATCGCTTTAAAAAAACGATATAAAGATCGCTTTTTCGTAGTTGATGTTTCAGGATTTTTAATTTTTATATTTTCTGGAAAACAGTTTTTTCATGAAATTTTCATTCTATAATTTTGAATATTTTTTCAGAGTTTGTGTAATTTAAAAGATTTTATGGCAATTTTATCAATTTCTATGTAGATTTCTAGAATTCGATGCTCCAAGGTTAAGATTTTTCAAAATATTTTTAACATTTTCGTATGTTCCAATTTTCCTCCATAGTTATTCACTGGGTCGAAACAATTGTCAATATTTTTATTTTCCAAGTTTTCCTAGCTAAACATTTAGAATCAAAATTTTGCTGAAGAACAAAAATCATTCAAAGCCAAGATAACTATCATTTTTAAGGTTAGCAAAAATAGAAATTTTCAATTTTGTTCAACTAAGAACTGAAATGGAACTATTCGATTCATCTTATGTTTTCAAAAAAACAGTTCTTCCGCAAAATTTTGTTACTTTCCGTATTTCTGCGGAGTTTGCATCATTTGAAAGATTTTCTGGTATTTTCATGGATTTATTTGTAGAATCCCAGAATTCAATGCTCTAATTCTTGGTATTTTATAGAATAAATTTTTTTTTCTTTTATTATTTACTCGGTAAAAAAATTTTCTACATTTTTTCTACCTTATCCTAACCAAACATTCACAATTAAAACTTTTTTCAAGAAAAAACTCTTACAAAGCTAGGCGTTTTTCTTATTTTAAATCAGTAAAATCAAAAATTCTGAATTTCGTTTTCCTTTGAGAACTTACTTTCAACAAATCGTCATGTCTTCTAATTTTTTTTTCTAATCAAAGAAACAATTTTCACCACATGATATCATTGTCAAAAAATTGTCATCTAATAACAATTCATCACTCCGCTACAAAGTAACAAGTCCCATTAAAACGCGATGTATCGTTAATCGAAGAATGCAATCTTGCCTTGGGAAAAGAAAACTTGCGCCATTACGGATTTAATAAATGACTCAATTTTTCGTACGAAAAAGGAAGCGCTCGAGATTGAATCTGGAAGAAATTTCGGGCCATTATCCACTTGAACGGCCATCATCTTGCGGGTAATGGCGCGGATCTATCACGGGGTTTCGTGGTTATTGAAACCGGGACGTGGTGTACTGCATTACGAACACATCAAGGGATTACAATATTCATCTGCGATGATCGGCCCGCTCTTACGCCGTATCGCATCGATAAATCACGGGCGCATTGAAAATCCATCAGGCGAATTTCCCTTCTCCGCGTTCAGGAAGCGCGCGTCCTGGCATGTGTACACCTTGCACCCCAACGGGACGCAAATGAATCATGATTGAGTGATCGTTAGGTAGGTGAAAACAAATCGACGCATCGATTTGCGCCGAAAGTTGAAGAGAAATTCCTTTTTTTACTTTTATATTACGTTTTTTCATTGTTCGAACTAAATGGTTTGTTACACTTTTTTTCTAATTATAAAAAACTCACTTTACTTACACATTAAAAAACTTTTTAAGCTACGATAATAATATCCATAATTACGATTTAACATGGAAAGGGAAAGAAAAAAATCGAAGTGATCAATTCCGTTTCGTTAATCACAATGTCATAATTGAACGTAACGCGCGATACGTCCAAGGCGTGGTACAATAAGGCGCGTCTTGCAATTGTGCAGAATCGCTTTGTTGTCGAACGCGTCGATTCACACGCGACCCACGGACCGGCGGCGGCGGTCCCTGCCTGAATTCTCATGCGTGCCTTCGTCGATTCCCAGGCCCGCTTAAGGCGAATCTACAGCTATTTCGCTTTTTTCTACACTCGCCTGTTGTTCCATTATCGTTGACATAAGAAAAATTATTATTGGTTCCGTGATTTTTTTGTCGAGGTTCTCGATTGAAGGATTTTGGGATTGCTTAATGTGGATTACTTTGAAAGCATAATCTGAAGTTAAAACTGCAACTATATGGAGATTTAGATTTTAAACGTGAATTTTACTGAGAAATATTAGAAAAATTTTTTTTGAAAGTGGCAGGAAAATTGGGAATAGTAGGCAGAACTACTTACTTGGAGAACTTTTGTTGGGTTAAGGACTGAAAAGTGTAAACGCAAGAATGCATCAATTTACATACAATTAGTAGTTTGAACGAATCCTCAAAAAAGTTATAAATATTTACTTTGGTTCCAGTTTTATATTGCAATCTTTAAAAATCTTGACAATCTTTGTGCAATTTCTTTTTATCGATCTTTAAAAATTTATGAGAATCTTATATACTACAGCAAATTTTCCAAATTTCCAAATTTTTTTCTAATTTCGAATGTAATACATATAATTTAAACTTCGAAAATTTTATAATTCTTCGTGGAATGTATTGCGATTTTTCGGTAGCTTCAAATATCTTTCAAGTTTCTTTGATTTTTATTCAAAATCAAAAAACATGATCATCCATATTTTTCTGATATGATAATAATAAAAAAAAAACGAAATTCCGTATAATGTTCCAGATTCTACAAATTGTTCAATTTCCATACAATTATTGGCATGATCATTGAAATATCTCATGTTTTCACGGTTTTTTTAATTCCTGCAATATCAGTGAAATCGAATCTATCCATAAATTTGCGAATTTTCTAAAAAGTTTTTCCTATTCGATAGAATATCTTCTATTTTGAAATATTCTTCAGTTTTAAGAATATATGTTCATAAATGATAAAATATTGCCATGTAAATTTAGTAGCATATGATAATTAAAACAAACTGCGAAATTTAGAAAAATTTTCTTAATTTCTACAAATTTGTAAATTATATTCAATTATTCACACCTTTCAAAATTTTTTGAGTTATTTTAAACCATATGAAATTTTACAAATTTTTCAAACATTCAACTAGACCCATTCACTACTGACAATCTGTAAAATTTTCGAAGATTTCTAATATTCAACTTTTTTGAATTTTCACTAATTCCTAATGTTCGAAAAAATTCAAAATGATTTCAATTTTCTAAATAAGTTGATCTAAAACTTGTTTAATTCATTCAGATTAGTCGTAAATTTTTATACTTTTCGATTATTCAAGATTTTTATTTAAAAATGAAAAAAATACTTCTACATGTGTATAAAGGATAAATTTAATGAAAACAATCTACAAAATGTATAAACATTTTCTGAAATTCGACATATTTTTGAATCCAATTGAGTCATGGACAACTTTCGAAATTTTGAGTGTTTTCAATTTTACAGCATTCAAAAAATTGCATACATTAAACAAAGTAATACGAACTTTCAATTTTAGAAACTTTTTTCAGCTCATCAAGAATTTATTGTATTTCTGTTTTGATTTTATAATTTTCCAGATTAATCTAAAAAAAGATAAAATCATGAAAACATATTACTCATAAGAAATATAATAATGAATTTTTTTAGAAACATATTACTTCAAGTTACACCATAGAATTCCAGCGAAAATCTTAAAATCAAAACTCTCCTTGATAATATTTATATGATTATGTATGATTCACTGAATTCGTTTCCTTATTTTGTTTTTGAAAATCTAAAATATTTGTCTGCATAACTTCAAATCTCAAATATGTGTTCCAACTTATTCAAATTCACATTTAAACTCAAAAAAATCCTATTTTCACCTAAAAAACTCTTCTAAATAGAATGTACTATTCACCAAAAATTTGTCCATCTTTGAATTATTCCATTTTATATTTCAAAAATTCATTTATACTGATTTTTGCCTCAAAATTTGAGTACTCCCAAAATCCAACTGCCAATCCAAAAAACATCCAAAACCCCAATCACAACCTTTCGGATATTCTTTTTTCTACTCTATGTTCATAAACTTTACAACATTAACAAATCACACGAAAATTTTTTTTCTGAGATTTACCATAAAAAATGTGAAACCTTGAAAAAACAAATTCGACGGACCCATCAACAAGAAGTTATTTGAACATGTTTATACACTAGTAATTTTGATTCTTATAAGAAATGGCAAAATTCTTATAACAATTAGAAATTTCTTATAAGAATCCTATTTCTCATAAATTCGACCTTAAAAAACTCTAATAAGAAAAAATTTTCTTACAAAAACCTGTTACACTTTTAAAAGAAATTTTCAATTTTTTTCAAAAAAATATGTAAACCTCGTACATATCTCATAAACTGGAACTTTTTTGAAAAAAAACTTTATACTAACATTTCTACAGAAAATAAAATTTTATAAGAAAAGTTTTTATTACAAGAATCTTCAAAGTTCGACCTTTTTTGAAAACGACGAATTTCATCGTCGATAATTTAATGAATTGTTTTGTCGACGATTTTTAAAATCTTTGCCGAACTCGCTATTTTGAGGTTTT
The DNA here is from genome assembly GCA_030522825.1 of Platygaster orseoliae. Lineage (NCBI taxonomy): Eukaryota > Metazoa > Arthropoda > Insecta > Hymenoptera > Platygastridae > Platygaster > Platygaster orseoliae. The sequence goes on from JAPYZL010124588.1 coordinate 17,684, forward strand.
AAATAATTGATGCCAAATCTCAAAAAAAAAAACTATTCTCGTGTGATTTTCTAACGTTGTAAACTTTACGAACATTCTTTTCTTACATTTCCAACGATTTTCCACTTTTCCACTATGAAAAGTCTGTCGACAAGACGTGAAAATATAAGTCTGTATAAAAATCAAGGGTCAAACACAAGATACATGGTACATGAAAAAGCGCGGCGTATACACGATGGATGTTTTTTTAGCGCTCGTACACTTTCACGGGACTCGAGTCGTGCGTGACGACTTGGAAGCGGCAAAAAGTTGGGAAAAATATTTTCGCCGAAGAAAATCTGTCGAGTCAGCGATTGCTTGGTGGTAACATCTGTTCCTCGATGCGAGCATGAGTACCGTATGTGCGAGAGAGCCCATCATTCGCGAGCGTGAAACGTGTTCCAATGCGTTTTATCGCGAATTCACTTTGTCGTTTCGCGGATGAATTTTCTCTAAGGCTTGTAATTTTCCCGATGACCCCCATTGTGCGTCGCGTTCAAGCGATTTTTCTCGCAACCCATCGACAATTCCTATCTCCCCTCGTGATGCCTACTTAACGTTCCTTTGTTTTTCCGCGTTTAGCGCCTTAGAAAATCCTCGAAAGCCCTTTTCCTTCGCGTGCTTTCAATGGAATTTTATCGTGCCTTAACGCTGGGATCACTTTTAAATTAATTTTTGTTCTTATCGACGTGGAACTAAGTTTTTCCGCGTGGTTTCTTACGCATAGTAATATAAAGTTGGGTTGATTAGCAATTAAATTTGATGCATTTCGAAATGTTTCGCTATTCGTATTGCATAACTTCAAATCTTAAACCTTAGAGCACATTACTGTGCAAAAATATGAAAACATCAAAAAATTCAAAAAGATTAATTTTTGGTAAATTAGAAATAGATCATGATTTTCGAAAATACAAGTATTGGAATAATATTTTCTTAAAAAAAATTGTGGAAAAAAAACACTTGCTGTGAATTTGTGCGTTCGGATTTACAAAAAATCGAACTGCTTTATTAATGCCCAGCTGAGCGCGAAATTTGCTTGTTTTATTGCCGACGAGGCGTGATACGCGGGCTTCGCACAGCAGATGACGCGTGAAATTTTCGTACGAGAAATCAGACAGCTAGAACGCATTGTAAAACAACTAAGAAATCAGTGTCTTCCTGAGACTCATATTTTACGACTTTATTTTGTAACACTTTTTACGCTTAATGCGTGAAGAAATTATTCTCTATTCAAAAAAAAAAAACCTAAAGAGGAAATGTTAACAATACGAGAAATTTAAAAAATTGTTACCATACGAATAATAAAAAATAATGAAAATATAAATCATCAATTAAAATTGTTCGGATTATCGATTGAATTGTTAAAAAAGTTGAAAAATAAAAAATATTACGGTAGATTTTTGTCCTTATAACAATAAATTTTATTATTCAATTATTATTTAGATGAAAAAGTAACTTTATTACTATCGATCAATTCAAAATCAACCGTTTATAATCTTCAGTATTCATAATTTTTCCAGTGATATTTTTATTTCTATTCTTCTACTGAACCAAATTCAAAAAAACAGTAATTACACGGAAAAAATTTTATGGCAAAAATTAGCAAAGATTCAGGATTCGCTGGACAACGGTGAAATTTTGTGATTTTTTCCCAAAAAATTTAGTAATTTTTACCACATTTTTGGTAAGAAATCCTAAAATATGGTAGAGCTTACTATATTTTTTGGGAAAAAGTACAAAATTTCACCATTGTCCAGCGATTCCTGAATTGCTTGGTAATTTTTGCCAAAAAATTTTTTCCGTGCAAATAATATAACAATAGTAATGCAGTTTTTGAAAAATTTCAAATTTTAAGATAAAAAAAATTTGGGTTTCTGATATTTTAGTGAGAGGAATTTCCAAAATTAAGCATATTTTGTAACACAATGTTCAATTGACTGCATTCCTATAAATTTGTTTAAAAATTATAATTTCTTTTCTTATCATTTTAATTCAGTGTTTCTTATAAATACATTTGTAGATGAAAATTTATTATACAATTTACTGCATGATAAAAAAAAATTTTCAAAACTGAGAAATTGAAGTACATTAAAAGGAGTAATGTGTATAGACTCAACTAATTGAAAAAAATTATTAACTAATAATACTGTTGAGATTATACATAAACTTTTGAAACAAATTAAAAAATAAAGAATATTGTAGTACCTTCTTTATATTATAAATGGAAATTTTATTTTTAAATTAATATTTCAAAGAAAAATTCACTTAAATACTATCAACTAATTAAAAATAATTTCATTTATAATTATACATAATTGATGTAAATTGAACATAATATATTCATAATTATACACAATAATTGATAAATATAATTGATATTAAATTCAACTAATTGGAAATAATAAATTATAAGTCATTGAAATTGTGAAAAAAAAATAGTCGTTAGCGTCAAACTCAAACTCTTTCTGACATAACGCTACAACATTTATTAAGTTTCACATTAAATATGAAACAAAATTGCAGAACACGATTTGAAGATGAAATGAAGGTGACATACAAAAAACGCATTCACATCAGTTTGCAACTTTGAAGGCCAAAAAAGTCGAAATCAATCCTCTTCAACATTTTCACCTGCAAATTACAAATACTAACTGTGAAAGAAATTAAAATTCAAGATGAAATTTGGACTCGGGAAAGATATCGAATATTTAATTTATCTATCCGAAAAAAAAAACAGAATATTTGTCCGTCATAGGACAGGCTTTTTCATCGCAGTAAAGATAGAATCACAAAGTTAATAGCCTCACGCAACAATAGACTAAGAAGACGCCTACATCTGAGGAGACAAAGAGAGACCTAAATTGCTGGCAGATGCACCACGTCTCTTATCAGTGATTTCGAAGACCCGTGAGCGGTGGGTGTGGTGCCATTCGCTTGTGTAATATTTCGCCGAAAAAATTGTTAAACATGATTTTAACTATTAACAATTTAAGTCTTCCCGACTAAAGAATTCGAAAAAAGGTTTGGACATTTTTTTTACGCGTGAAATTCAGGTGAGTGTGACCCTCAGCTTCGTGAAGGAGTGCCGGCGGGGATGCCTCGTGCCCACACGGAAATGAATAACGGATGGCTTGCTTGGTGCGTTCCAAGCCTCATTACCGGCTCCACTTGTCAAGTGCGGCCAAAGCCAGCTACTCGTCAAATTTACCGCTCAATCCTTCTTCATTCGATGGATTCATGAGCGCGCTTTTTCGACTCGATTTATCTCGCTTTCCCAACAAGAACAAACTTTGCGCAACGAGTTTGTCATACACTTGTAACGTTGGCTTTTCAAGAGCTCGCGTCTCTCATTTTCAAGAGTGTTATGGTATTAAAAAATGTTCCTTTGGTGCTCATAATTATTAAAAATCAAATCGTTAAATTTGACCAATTTGTTACATAACTAGCCGAGTTTCCCACGCTTGGCGTCGATGCGCTTCCAGATTTCGACGCTGTTTTACACGAATATAACTGACAAAGTTGTCGGCGAGTGTTGCTCCTTTTTGCAAGGGCGCGATGTTGTTCAGCGGCGAGATAAACGGCCTCGCGAGGCGCGAGAGCGCTTCGTGTCGACGAGTATGGCCGTTCGCGGAAGATGTTGGGACGCTGCTGGCGCTTCTTTGAGAACGAGCCCGCGCTTCTTGCAATATCGCGGCCCGGCCTGAGATTAGTTCCGATTGCAGTAGCGCGAGCAGCAACGGGGAGTTATATAGAAGGGTTGCTGGCCGGCCGTGCCTTCCTTCGATCCCAGCCGCCCGCTACCGCGTATGGCCGTTAATGAGTCATGTTTAATTGGCGTGGGAAGAGCCGGGGCAGATCCACGTAACGGCACATCGCCGCGGTCGCGAGCTACGAGCCTCCTCCAAGGGCCCCGGCCGAGGATCTATGTCTCCTCCACGCTATACGCGCGAGGGGGCGAATATCACTCAGGCCCAACATCAAGACCAAAGCGACGGGACCAATGCATGCACCGTTATCAGATTACACTGGTTCACAGTGAAATCGAGCGTTGAGGGACGTCACTTTTAAACCAAAACATCTAAACCGAAACTTTAAATATTTACTAGAAAAATTTCTAGTGAATCATTGCCAATAAATAACTGCGAGTTTTATTATTATGAATTCATTTGTGACAAAAATAATGACTCGCACATTTAAGGGGGTCGTCTAGTGTGAAGGTCGTACTTTTATGCTTTTTTGACAGTCATTATTTGAAAAACCGTTCAAGTAAAATTATTTTGAAATTTTATTTCTTCTTTGAGTACATTTGGACGAAGTTTTTTTAATATTTTGAAGCCAATATATTGATTAGTATCGGAGAAACACCGCTCAACAGGAAGACGTAAAAAAAGTTGCTTCACTGCTGCCATGATTCCGGGCGTTCTAATTATCTTGAATCAAAAAATCGAACACCATTTGATTTCTGAGACTTAAAACTGCAAAATGAACTAAAAGAAAGTTCGAAATCCAAAAAAAAATTATTTTTTTTGTTTAAAAAAAATTAGTTTTTCGACTATTTTTTAGGTGTCGTGGTTTAGGTTTAGTTTTCAAGATATCGTGGCAGCAGTTTTGAAAAGCGTGTTTTGAGAAAAATGCGTTTTAAAGTTGGTGTACATTATTCACAATAAAAATATTGTCTCACCATCAATCAGCTATGCCTGGACCATAGAATACACCTCAAATCCACGTCTTCTAAACATGTTTTAGACGTGATTTATGAAAAAAAGAACCGATTTTTTTAACCCGTCACACTAGACGACCCCCTTAAGTACAGAAATTTTCCATTTTTTTTACGATAGTCAAATGAATTTCTGAAATTTATTGGTCTTGAAAATTTTTCATCTTGAAAAGTAAATCCTTACTGATGAAATCAAATAAAAACTATCATAATCAAACAATTTTTGATAGAATCATAGGATTTCAGGAAAACAAAACATAAAAATAACTGCGAGAGTTTTTTATCCTGAACAACGAAAATTTCTTAATAAGATTATTAATAAAGTTGTTTCTTGAACCTGCGAAGAAAAAAAAATATAAATATCAAATTTTCAGTTTAGAAATTTCTTGATTTTTTTATACAAATGAGAATTGGAAGCAAATTTTTTCCAAGCAACAAAGTTTATATATTTTTATCTAAAAAATAAAATATTAGAGATTATTTTAAGACACAAACTTATTGTTCATTCCAAGAAACGAAGTTGTTCGAAGAAATAAAGATTTATTGAAATTCTACAAATTTTTCAATTTTCCGTGTTTCTGGATTTTTATTGAAATTTCTGCAATATAAACTAATTTCTGTTATATTCTATAAAGTGTTTCAATTTTCTATGATATTATTAAAATTTTATGAGAATTGACAAGTTTTCAGTATTGTATAGAAATATTCACAATATATTGAATTTTTCGTTATTTACGTTAACCAAACTTTTGTAATTTTCAATTATTGATTGAAATTATAATTGATATTGAAGATGCAGCAACTTATTTTTTCCGTGTAACAGTCTGTTTGGTAAAACAAAATCTCAAGTCTCCAAATTAATATTCGAGTCTCCAAAAGTGAAATATTAAAGATAATTTTAAGACACAAACGATACTCTTACAGTTCATCTCAAGAAACGAAGTTTTTAGTTGAAATCAAGATTTCTTGATATTCTAAAAATTTTTGATGTTTCTGGATTTATATTGAAATTTGCAGAATATAAAGTAAGTTCTTATTCTATGAAGTTTTTCATTTTTCAATGATGTTACTAAAATTTTATCTAAATCGACAATTTTTCAGAATTGTACCGAATTATTCACAATCGTTAAAAAGTTTTGTTATTTACTTTAACAAAACATATTATTTTCAATTAATAATTCTAATTATTATAGATATCAAGGACATAGGAAATTATTTTTTTCCGTGTAGCAGCCTGTTTGGGAAAACGAAACCTCAAGTCTCCGAATTCAATATTCCAGTCTCCAAAAGTGAAATTCTTAAGCTAAATTTAAGAGACAAACGATACTCTCTTTGTTCATCCCAAGAAATGAAGTTGTTCGAAGAAATCAACATTTCTCGAATTCTACTTATATTTAAATTTTTTGTGTTTCTGAATTTTCATTGAAATTTCTCGAAAATAAACTAATTTCTATTATTCTAACCTAACCTAACTAGTCCACCCAACTAAGGAACTCTTAAAAATAGAACCCAACCATCCAACAACCATTGCTCATCATCCTATCCAAAACTCCCCACTCAAACAACCTCAAACTTTCCCTCAACTTCCCTCACACCCCTAATTTCAAGCACGATTCCGTTATCCAAGCACAACAACTCACCCCAAAAATTCATTCGCCAAGTTATACCAACCTTCCCACATCCCAAAGAACTCGCCGACTAATCGCGTTCCGGAGCATCTGCATTCCTTCCAAGTTTCAGAAAAAAAGGCGCTCCATCTCGAAAACACCTCGATGCCCCAATCACTCTCGATAATTGCCAGCTCGGCACGCGGGAAGCGAAAAGGGCCCCGCTCGGGCATGATCCGGCCGCGGATCTCGATAGTCGGCGTGACCTTGTCGATCAGGTCGGCCGTTTGATTCCCTTGGAAGTGATACCGATTCGCGCCTGCCGCGGCCCAGTAAATCCACGTCGACGGGAAGGAATATAAAATGCGATACGAAGGGGAAGGGGAAAGGAAAGTTGCGGCTGCTGACGGTGGTGCAGACTGCGGTATACCAGCGGGACCAGAGCTGCCGAAGGCGCATCTCCGCCGCAGGTGGATGAACGTTTGAGGGGTCATTATCTCGGAGCGCGAGGCTTAAAGCACGGCGCTAATCTCCGTAAGTGGCCGAGCGAGCTCGCCTCTCGCGGAGTCCGTCCGTTCATCCTGATCCCACAGTCTGTCTAAATGCTCGCCTTTAACGGACACCCGGCTTTCGTCTTTCGTTCCCTCGGACTCGTCGGGTACTTGGGTCGCCTAGGAGTACGGCCCTGTCGTAGCGATCTCGTATGTGCAGACCCAAGACCACGAGGTCTTCATGGGCTCGTCTTCGGGGCTGCCGGCGTCCTTGAGATTCCTCCAAAGTTGGCAAACAAAAACTCCTCATCATAGATAACATGTTCTTTACCTCTCTGGCCGATGATTCGCGGATTTCACAAAATTCTGAAGAACCACTTGAGGGGAACGACTCGAGAGAACGAAAAGAATGGGCCTTTTTTTCGCGAAGCGCGAGGTAATGCATTTGCCGATGATGGACGTTGAGCTATTGTTCGTAGATGGGATTTACGATGACAAAGTGTTTCTCTCGAGTGGAGGAGAATGCAAGTGAAGCGGCGGGTTGCTGCTGCTGCTGAGGCGAGGAAGAGCGTCGTCGCCCACGTGGAAAGGCTGGAAAGTCGGTGGCCACCGATTCCGATATTGCGGCCCGCGATTATGAGCGCTCACACCCAGGCCGCTTTCTTCCACCGTGGGTGGTATCGCAAACAAATATCCCCGCCGCGCGTTCCTCGAATTATTGTCTCTCGCTCGCGCTTGATTAATTTCGCGATTGTGAGGCCGACGTGAAAAAACGCGGGGAATCGATTCTCGCTCCGATACGAAGGACAGAGCGACGGAAGAAAATTTTTGTCCGGCCCGAAATGAAATCGGAAAGTCTTTGAAGCCCTTGCAAACACTGTTAAAAATAATCGCAATTTTTTCATACTCGTGTATGGAAGTTTTTCTGTGTTGTATAGAAACTTTCCCACATTGTATGAGAATTTAAAAAATATGGAAAATTTCCTATGCAAGTATGTATATTTTTCCATACTTTTCCGAGAATTTATTCATGAATGAGAAAAATTCTATAAATTTATGGGCATTATTATAAAACAAAGTATGGAAAATTTGCGATTCATGTATAGGTTAAAGTTTCTATAATGTATGGGAAGTTTTTTTTGCAGTAAAATCAACGTTAAAGAAATTTTAGAGGATATTTAGAAATAATTACGAATTTTATATGAAAGTTTGAATAACTTGTGATTTTATGAAACGTGAGTAACTTATGAAAAAATGCGTTGAATAAGAGTCTAGGTAGTTTTTTCATCAATATCTAGTGAAATTAGCGACTTGATAATTGTGCAATCATTGTTTCAGCGTATTCCAATTTATCTTGCAAATCAACTTCAGGTGAAACAAATTCAACTTCCGGTAATTCAGGTTCCATCATGTCAAATATAACACATAAATAATACACTTATTAGTATAGTATATAATTGTACAATAACATATATAATATATAATATATATTACTATATGTAAAATAATACGAAACTACACAGAACAAAAAAGATTTGCTGTATCAGCAATAAGAAGAACTTTTTCAACACAACTTGACATAACGAATTTTTTTTTACAGTAGCTCATTTTTTGTTGCCCTAACAAATCTTTTTTGCTACCAGAGCACATTTAATGTGCAATAAAATATTATTCATAATGATCGTCTCTGATAGCGAATAAGATTTGTTGACGCAACAAAAAAATAAGCTACTGCTGCAAAAAAAACTTGTTCTGTCAAGTTATGTTGAAAAAAAAACACTTTTGCTGCTACAACAAATCTTGTTTCTTCAGTGCACAGAAAAATATATAAATTAAGATATAAATTAAGGAAATTTGAAAAAAATTTCTGAAAATCAAGAAAAATCATCATTAAGATATAAACATTAAAATAAAAAATTATAAATAATAACATTAAGATAAAAAAATTCGAAGAATGACAATAACTTGCATTAGGTATCAAAATTTAAATTGTAGCTATGACTAAAAACTGCAGTGAACCTGATAAATAAAAAAATATAATAACCATAATTATAATGAAAATTTATTGAAACAGTTACGAAAAAACAGAAACACCAAAAAGGTATAAACATATGTATTTTACTATAAAAAACTACAGAATGTGAAAAAATATATCAAAATACAGCTTTAATTAAAAAAATCGAGAATAATGGATTGGACTACATGCAAAAAAATGTTAAAGATTGTAAACTTACGTCAATTACTAATAAAATAACTGCAGTGATCACGGAAATCTATGAAAAATACAAGATTTTCCAACAACATTTTAAAATATAATAAATAAAATATTCACTGCGTGTAACTACACGAAAGTAAAGAAAAAAGTCTATCAGAAACCGAGGATAATTATACCAATGGATAAAATAGATTTGAAAATCACTGTTAATTTATAAAACAAAAAAAAATCACAAGTACCCAAATCATCCTAAAAAAAGGTAGGGGAGACTGGGGCAAAATGCGTAATTTTTGATATTATTAAATTTTTGAGGCAGCATAAGGGCTGAGAGGATCTGCAAATAGCACTATATTGTAGCCCACATATGTGGCTACAATTTAGCCACAGGCAACTTTAGTTCTGGTTGAACCTTATGCCTCTATATTTATTTAAAAAAAAAACGATTTTCTGCTCATTTTGCTCCACGCTGGGGCAGAATGCGCAACCTGTGAGGCAAAATGCGCAATTGCAGAAAAATGGCGTTTTCACGAGATTGATTGCTGAAAAATTGTAGGGAACACAAAATAAATTATTTCGTAAATAATATCAATAAAAAATTTTTGGTTAAGAACAAAATTTGATTCTTAAAATTTTTATTTGTTAAGAATAAAATTTGATTCTTAAAACTTTTATTTGTTAAGAACAAAAATTTTGTCAGTAGCGATCGAGTGTCCGTCGAGCAACAGAAAAGCGTTTCGACGCGCAACTCGCAGATATTCCCTCGCGGACAGCCTTGCATGTTTCGAATACTTTTCCACCATCAATCCGCTTTGTTTTGCGAACAGAAACGCGAACCATGATAAAAAAAATGTAAAAAAAAAATAAACAATTTCAGAAAAAGTTAGTTATTTCACGAAAATTGGAAAAAAGGTCTTCAAGCTTTCAAATTTGATTGAAAAAAATAGGTGTTGAAAAAAGGAGGTTTTTCATAAGTTTTGCTGTTCAAAAGTGACACACTACTTTTTTTTGCTCATTACTCTCATCACATTTTTCAATAAAATGTTTGGGGGCCCTGGGACACTGCCCCGGCCTCGATACGACCCTGGGTGTAGAAACCATTTGACGAAAGAAAAGTGGATAACATCAAAAAAGTGATGAAAATAGCAATATGACCAAACACGGCGAAACAATACAAAACAAGCACTGCGCACTTTGCCCCACACAAAACTACGCATTTTGCCCCATGGCTCCATTTCCGGCTTATCAACGTGTGATTCGAAAACGAGTCAAAATTTTGCCGAAACGATCGCGTTTTTGTCTTTTTCACACCTGAATTACTATAAAAACTCACCTACTATCAATTCTGATGAAAAAAATGACGCAAAAGTTGAAGTTTCCTTTCAGACAAATATTCACAACACAGTGGCTAAAACAGACTTTGTTTTATAACCAAAAGAGCTATATATGGAAAAAATTTCAAGTCTCCAGTGATTACCGTTTTGACGTTAACGCAAATTGAATACTTCGTAAACTACGCATTTTGCCCCAGTCTCCCCTATTCACTCAAAGATAACCATATATTTTTCATTCTACCTCGTAAGTAGGTAAGCTGGTCAGTTCATCACCGAAAAGATGTTCTGTTTCAACACAATTTAACAAAATAAATTTTTTTGTAACAGTAGCTTATCTTTTTCTTCCCTCAACAACTCTTTTTTGCTACCAAAGCCCAATTCATATGCAACAGAATTTTTTGCATAATAATTGCGCTCTGTCAACAAAAAAAAGCTACTGCTGCAAAAATAATTCCTTCTTTCAAGTTGCATAAACACAGCACATCTTTTTGCTGATACAGCAAAACATTTTTTTACCTGTAGTGTAACACACGAATTTTCACGTTAAACAGCAATAAATCCCTCATTTTGCATAAGCCATCACGTTGTTATGCCTCGTTTCTCATTTCTATCCACTCTTAAAAGTGAAAACCACACGTCCAAGATGTCCAAAAGGGTCAATCTCGATTCTCGCCGATATTGGTCGCGATCGGCGAGATCACGTTTTTAAATCGACACCTTGTGGGACTAATAGTCGTGCGACGTGCCGACATGACTTAGCGCTTCTTGTCACGCCATTCGTATGCCCCGCGAACGCGTCAAAGCGCGATGACGTTTCGGGTGCCTGCACGTATTCGAAGCTGAATTGAACGGGTTTCCATCCCGGGCGATTGACTTTTTTTTATAGAGAAACGGACGCCTCGCGATCCTGTCCTACATGCCTTTTCGGATCTTTACGACCGGTGATTTGTCCGGTGATCGAATTTTTTTATCACCCGTCATCACGAAAGAGACGACGAAAGGGTGAGAGCAATTACGCTGTTTCCGGAAACGAGGGAAACGAAATCGGAGTAGCAGAAAGAGAGTGAAAGAGTGAAACTTACTTCTCTCGATGTTGGTGCCCCCAAAATGCAGGGGCTGTCCGAGCGGCGGGGCGCGCTGGCCCACCGCTTGCTCGAGAGCTCGCTCTCCTCCTGAAACACGAAATTAAAGATTCTTTTTACTCAATTTTTTTGAATTTCCAATGCTCCATTCTATTTTTATATTGTTTCATAAAATCTTGAATCATTTATTGAGTCTTTAATCTAAATTCAATATAAGAAATTTTTGAACCTTGGCTCCGAGTGATCCACGTTTATTTGATTTTTACACTATTAATATAGTCTTTAAATTTATCAAGTACATTTTAATACATTTTGAATAGAAGTGTATGAAATTTAAGAAAATGTTTAACAGTGTACCACAAATTCGATCTCTTAAAACGACGAACGTCAGTCGAATATCGACCGAGAGCGTCGTGTCATGATGTCACGAGGGCGCTTTTTCACGTGCGCGTGCTCGCGTAGTTATTAAAACGTTAAAACAATTACGAGACCGCGAAGGGAACGAAGGAAAGGCTCGCGCTTGAGGCGGACACGTAATAATTAGCGAGATTTCCTACGAGTCGACCGAGACCGACCTCGAGGGACCACCCGCGAGTCCAAGCGATAGCCATCGATATTATAGGAAAGTCGATGAACAATGCCCCCCACCCCTCCCCTTCTTCCCGAAAAGCCGATTTTTTGTCATCCCGGAAAAGCCGGACATAAATCAGATAGCGATCGCGAGATCGAAGGGGAATCCCATGCATCGGCTCGGGACGCAAAGAAGCAGATTCTAATCAGCCGCGCTCGCCGATTTATGACAACATTGGGCGCGCGTGCGCTCGCCATTTTGTCGCGAATCGATATCGCGATCCAGGACCCCCGTCGACTTTGGGTCCATTTTCCTCCTTTTTCGCTCATGCTTGATCTTTGACAGCGATGACGGGCATTAGTTGGCAATATTTGAGCATACACTGAGAAAATTGAACTAAACGACACTGTTAAGTTTGTCTAAAATTAAAGAAAAACTGTATGATGCTCATTACACATACCCTGTGTGGATAATGCATTAAAAGTATACAAAATATATATACGCTTATATAACTTTAATATACGGGTGTCTTGAATACATCGTGTGTGTACGAAATTGTACATGAAATAAATACATATTCACATTATCAACTAAATAATTAATTTAATACGTTGATGTATTAGAATCATACAATAATGTTTGAATGAAATTTGCTTTTACATTCATCTCATGCATGTTACTGACAAGGAGACTGAATTTCTTTCAAGATACTAGTTGCATGAAATCTAAGACAAATTTTAAATACTATGTGTGAAAAATGTATAAAAATCGAGTAGGTGTCGCGAGGTAATACACATTGAATTGATGTGTATTTTATTCATGTTTCAAATATCTAGTTTATAAAATTTCAGGTACATTTTAACACATCAATTATGGAAAGTGCATATAACTCAAGTAGGTGTTTCTAAATTATATATTTTCCAAACATGTTTACCTAGCGTACGTTTCAAATAGCTGACTTATGAAATATCAAGTACATTTCAATACATTTTATGTAGAAAGTGTATGAAATTTAGGAAAATTTAAAACAGTGGATTTTTGTTCATTTTTAATGAGAACTAAAAAAACTTGTTTTTGCTGATCTGCAAGTAAAATTTTACTAACATCCGTTTGCTACAAATAAGACATTTTTAGAAATGATGAGAGTTAGTCCTTTGATTTTACTGAACAGGGTTTTTGGCAGACGAAAAAATAAATTAAATTTAAAGAACAATTGCAATTCTGGTATCAGAAAAATAAATCATTTTAAGATTTAAATGAAAAATTTTCAAACGTCAAAATATAGTTACAGAACACCAAATTAACTTTTTTTTTGGTAGATGAAATAAGAAAAGTTTTATTACGGCAATTATTAGGTATTTTAGGTTTACTAATTTTCGATAAAAATTTTTTATTGAATTTAACTCAAAAGTCTTTAAATTGAACAAAATTGAGAGACTTACAAATGAGAAACAGATATAGTTTTCATAAAATTCGTGAGAAATGCAAATTTTGTATTCAAAAATATTGAGCATCTTAATGTTTCAGATGAGGTTTTTTTTGGAATCTGAAATAAATTTTATTTTTAGAGTTATGAAATTACATCCCCATCACCAAATATTATTTTACTGCAGTCTTAGGCAGTTATATTTCCAAAAGAAAAAAGAATACTTTCAATATTTAAAAGTTTAAGATTAAAACTTAACTGAAAAGTGTCCCATCATTTAAAAATGGCAAATTTTGCTTGAATGATTAAAAAATAGATTGGAAAACATAAGTGTATAAAGAATGTGCTAAATAGACTTTCAATTCGAAAAAATCGTATTATTTCTAACATAAAGAAATATTGTGGAATAAAATGTAAATTTGAGTTATCACAGTGAAAATTTTTATTAATAATTTATAGTTTTATTGCCTAATTTGAAGAAATTTAGCCAAAATATCGAAATCACAAATTTTCATGACATAGATATTTTTATTTTTTATCAATTAAATCCATTAAAACGAACATTTTTAATTCTCATACTTAAGGTCTATGTTTTTAATTTTAGATTTTTATATTATACTCACAATAAAAAAATCAAATTTTAAATTCATGGGATTTTTGATTAACAACTAGAATTTTTAACTTCGTTTTATATGTAGTAACTCAATTTCATAATTTTTTTTTACCAATACGATATGATTTTCTATGAATTTACAATAAATACAGGACCACAAAATAAAGTTCAATGACTTTCGAGAAGTCTATTTTAGAAAATTCTTATCACTCAGTAAAAAAAAGATTTCTAAAATTCATCTCTCCAAAGTTTATAACTAAAAAAATCATCATGTTCTATTCAAAATCCGTATCCTTACTTTTTACGTAATCGAATAATAAAGTTCAATGGCTTCCCGGAAAATCTTGTTAATCAGAAAATTAAGATTTATAAAATTCACCTCTTCAATGTTTGCAATTATTCAAGAAAATTCTTCATATTCTATTCAAAATCCATCTTTGAAGTTCACAATGGAAATTCGAAAATTCTTATTACACAGAAAATAAACATTTCTAAAATTGACCTCTCCAAAGGTAATAACTAAGAAAAAATCGTCATGTTCAATTCAAAATCCGTCTCTTCACTTTTTACTTAATCAAATAATAAAACTCAATGGCTTCCGAAAAATCTTGTGAATCAGAAAATTAAGATTTCAATATTCTCCTCTTCAAAGTTCACAATCATCCAAAAAAATTCTCCATGTTCTACCCAAAATCCATCTTTTAACTTCACAATGAAAATCCTCCATCGAATAATGATAACTCTTAGCTTAGTAACACAGTACAACATTACTTTTAGGACGTTATTTCCTATTTCCCAAGTCTGATGAATATATTTTAGCACGGCTCGTGAGGTTTTGCAAAGCGCGTCATTGGGGATGTCGCATTTGCACACGTGCGCGCGCTCGTTATTTACGATGCTACTGGAAATAGCCGGGATCCCAGGTTGTTTCACGCCACAGCGACGCGCTACGAGGCAGTCACGAAGTAGAAAAGTTACTCTACAGTCAGCCGTTTAACCTCCACGAGCTGGCGAAATCCTCATAAAATACGTCCTCGTCCCGCCTCTTATGACGGCCGCGCAAATATTACGAAGGCTCTATAACGGAATAATGAATGTCGATTTCAGGTGAACAGTTGAAAAGGGCTCTGAAATTCAGTTATAAAGGGTCAGTACATTTTCCAGTCATTTAAAGCGTTACTTCGAATATCATATCAAAAAATAGAGCACTAGTTTTTTGGAGATTATTTAAATTTTTTTTAACTATTTGAAAAATTTCGTTATATTTTATTTATTTTATTGAATGCAGCGTTTTCATGAATTTCCAGTATTTTTACAGTTTAGAGCATTTTGAGTTTTCATACTTAAATTTCCACTTATAATCTTACCATAATATGTATGAAAAATTAAAAAATTATTTAAATATATTTGAAATATAATATATAATTTATACCCCCAAAAAAACTTTAAAAAAGTTAAAAAATTTGGCGGCTTTTCAGGTCAAAAACATTTTGGTCTATAATAACTAAACATCATTTTGAAGTACATTTAGAAAAATTATTGGTGCTATTGTATCAAATAATATGCAATGCATTTTGAAATACTTTCTCACAAAAAAAAGTGATATCAAAATGACGGTTTTGCATAAGTACTTAGCGTTACTACCTTAGTACTATACGTGGAAAAGTTCCAAGAAGACCCAACAACCTGCTTTTCGTCTCTGATAAATTAATACTTTGAAAGTTGCGATTCCACATCTAGGATTATAGACTTTTTATATAAGGATATTGATATAACTAATTAAGGGTATTTCGTTTTTTCTTTTATGCTCTGTTGAAAATTAAGTGACTATATGTCTTATGACATCATTTGTGATGTTACAATTAGTCAAGTTCATGTCAAATTATTCTTAATTTTGCAAGACAACTTAATCACATTACGAAACTTATGTACATTTTTTTTTGTAAGTTTTTGTAAGTTTGAATGGCAATAAAGTCTTTCAATTCAAAAGTCAATCTTTTGCATCATTCGATAATTGATTTTCAATTTTAAGGCAGATGAAATTGCGTGAAATAATAAATAAATTATTCTATGTTTTACATTTTTTTGCTCTTCCTGTCTTGATAATAGATTGGACAGGTCACTTATTAGAAATATAAAGCAGATTGTCGGGCCTTCTTGGAACTTTTCCACGTATAGTACTAAGGTAGTAACGCTAAGTACTTATGCAAAACCGTCATTTTGATATCACTTTTTTTTGTGAGAAAGTTTTTTAAAATGCATTGCATATTATTTGATAAAATAGCACCAATGATTTTTCTAAATGTACTTCAAAATGATGTTTGGTTATTATAGACCAAAATGTTTTTGACCTGAAAAGCTGCAAAATTTTTTTACTTTTTTAAAGTTTTTTTAGAGGATATCACTACTTTTTGTTATGTATTAACTCCATTACTACAATATTTTTTCACCTCTGAGTCGAATTTTTTTATTCTTTTCGTGTTTTATGAATGCTAGTAAAAGTTTCATCAAAATACTTGTTTTTCTCTTAATGTATTTACATATATTTGTTATTGACTTTACTAATATACTTTTTTCCAGTTCTCTTGATGTTTTAAAATTTAACAGTTTTCAAATAACAATGTAATTTATTTGCCATTGGCAAATTGTAGATTCTTTCTTATTTATATTAATGCTAATTATTCATTGTTTTTTAATTTTTCATTCTAAATTTTAACTTAAAATTTTGTTGACTCGATACTTTTGATTTTGATTTTCAATTTAGATTATGAAATGTTTTAATTTATTATATAATAAATACTAATGAAAATCAACAAAGAATATTTTTTAAATCAAAAAATGTTTTACTAAAATAAATTATAACGAATTGAAAAAAACAATACATATATAAAATACTTAATCAATATGAATACATTTTTGATCGAACAATCGAACTTCATCAATTTTTCCATTTTAACTATTATTTTTATATTTCAGTTTAAAAATTGAA
>JAPYZL010124602.1:0-10772 GCA_030522825.1 Platygaster orseoliae
ATCATGAAAGTTGAGTCCCAAGAACTTGAAAACTGGAAAAAGTGGTAGTATTCTAGGTGGGATATACGTCTTCCCACCGTGCTGCAAAGGGTTAACAAATAAAAGTTTAATCTTCATCTCACGTTTTTTTCTATAGTTTGGAAAAAACTTGCTTCGGGAATTTCTAATGTGTCTAAGTTCGATCAATTCTAAATTGTTTCGCACGGAAAAGCCACTTCAATTTTCATCAAAAAATTACAGCTGCGTTACGGAAAAGTAACCTGACGAGCGCTATAAAACTCTTCTCCCTTTATTACGTTTCGTAACGGTCGTTCATTTTATATAAACTCAAAGGATCAAGTGCCGCGTTGCAAAAACTTCGAAAGCGTCCAGTTTCAATTAGTGCTTCCGGAGTGCTCGTTTTTTCTTCCATTCTGCCAACGCGAATTGGATAAAAATATCGTTTGTACGTCAGCTGAGTTGGTGCTAGAAAATGTTGCTTAAGGGGGTATTCCGGTTAAGTTTCCGGTATTCACGCGATAATCGTTCATTATTTCAATATGAATTTTAATACATAAAAATTAATACTCAATGGATATGGTTTTATTTTGCGTTTATTGCAGGATTTAAATTTAACAAAAAACTTGGATTTCAAAAAAAAAGTTAAAAATTGTTGTTGTTATGAGGGCTTGAAGTTGTGACCTTTGAAAATCATTCTTGGCAAGGTTTCTCGAAAACGGTCTTACAGAATTTAATGAGTGATATATCAAATCATTCGCTACGATTTAAGGAAAAAGATGAACTACGATTGTGATGATACAAAACAATTAACTATAATTAAAAAAAAAAAATAAAAAAATAGGAAAAATTAGAAAAAAAAATTGTTATAAGCTGCCGTTTTTGAACGAATAATTGGATATTGATAAGCTTAGTTCATCTTTTTCCTTGAATCATAGCGAATAATTTGATATATCACTCATTAAATTCTGTAAGACCGTTTTCGAGAAATCTTGTCAAGAATGATTTTTAAAGGTCAACTTCGAGCCCTCATAACAACAACAATTTTCAACTTTTTTTTTGAAATCCAAGTTTTTTGTAAAGTTTAAATCCTGCAATAAACGCAAAATAAAACCATATCCATAATTCATATTGAAATAATGAACGACTATCGCGTGAAAAACCGGAATACCCCCTTAAATTAAATTGAATTATTATGTTGCTAGCGTTGTATTCAGAAGAAACGATAATTGGTTTTATTAATTGGATGCGCGAAACAACGAGATTTATTTGTATAGAAATAATATTATACATTTATTATATTGTAATATGTAATAAGAAATATAGATAGAATAAATTTAATGACATAATGTTTATTTATTATCATACTATATGATCATAAGAGGTTTTACATTGTGAACCTTCTTATGTCCTACCATAATACCATTTTAGGAAGTATCTCTTTATATTTCTTTATCATATAAAAGAATTCTCACTACTGCTGCTGACAATAAATTAGCCCTTTAGAGTAGATCAGCGAAGTCGGTTCTGGCTCCTGGGATCCTTGGATCAGAACCGGCTTAGATCATATACTGTGTAAAAATTAGTGGTTCACCGATAAAAATGGTACTATTGATGGTTATTAATGAGCTTAGCTCGTATACTTGATATTTTTTAAAAATTATACTATGATAGTACATTAGATGTTTCACAAAGTGAAACCCACTAAAAAGTAAAACTCATTTTCTCTCACCTAGGATTCAAATATTATCTAAAAGTTCTATAAAATAACATAAAATCACAGAGTGCCTCAAAATTTCAAAATTTTTCAAAATCGAAAAATTTCACGAAATTTGAAAATGTATAAAATTCAAAAATCTCTAAGAGTGAAAAATATAAGTTTACAAAATAAGAAGTTGACACAAGATTCTTATTTTGCAAGAAAATTTTCCTTCAAATCGAGTACTTTTATAGTTTTCCAAAGTTTTTTATATTTTTCACAGTATATAATTTAATTTTTTTTTTTTGCTGAATATTCAAGCTTCTTTTCAATTTCCATGTATTTCAACATATATATGCAGCATGATTTTATATTTAAAATATTTTTCGTTCACAATCAAATCCCTGAAAACTCAGAAAATAGAGAAAAGAAAAAATTTTACTATATTAGTACATTAGAAGTTTCACACGGTCAAACCCACTAAAAAAATGAAACTCTTTTCATCTCACCTAAGATTCAAATATTATCTTAAAGTTCTAGAAAGTGACATGGAATCACAAAGTACCTCAAAATTTTAAAATTTTTCAAAATCCAAAAATTTTTCGAAATTTTTGAATGTATAAAATTCGAAAATCTGTATGAGTGACAAATTTACATACATTTACAAAATAAGAAGTTGACACAAGATTCTTGTTTGGCAAGAAAATTTTCTTTCAAATCGAGTACCTTTTTTTTAAATTTTATATTTAAATTTTGTATTTTTAAATTCAATATAATTTTTAAGCTTCTCTTCAATTTCCATGTATTTCAACGTATATGCAGCATGATTTGATATTTCAAAATATGTTTCGTTCACAATCAAATCCCTGAAAACTCAGAAAAATATTCGTATGGAATTTCCCAATCTATACAAAGACTCGTCTTTCTTATATCTACCATTTTTCACAGGGGACAAATACGTGCTTGGAGAATTCGCGACCTCCGATCGCATTTACACCATCATAAAAATGCAATCACCATAATGTATCTAGTGAAAATTTCGCCCGGTGGAAAAATTCGATCGACGTTCGTGGCTCTCAGTGAAATGAGCGCTATATATTTCACATCTATTTTCTCTCTCTCGCTCTCAAGCGATTCAACTCCCGAGTACTCGTGTTTCAATAATGTAAACCGGCAACAATTTCATTAAGTTGAATGTCCGTGATGTCACAATGGCATGAAACATCTTTTTACTAATAAGCTGTCGCTTCGTTGCACAGCGAAATTAATGCTCGCTGGTTAAATGTGGAACGCGTTACGTGTATGGATAATTATTGCCTCACAATTTCCGTACTCTCCAATAATAACAAAAGTTTTTCTGGTTCGGGAAAACCTTCTACATACAGGTGTATTTACATTGTGGAAATGATGGCTGAATTGAGCGATAATTTTTCGAAATCAGTATGAAATGTTTTGAAAACAAAAGAAATGTTTTGAAAAAAAGGTTATATTGTTACAGCGTTTTTTCTTAATTTCCAACTTCTGCCTAAAATTCGTTTGAGCCCAACTGTGAGACCTCAAGAGACTTCGTAATTCTGCAGACGCCATGGTTTCCAAGGGCTCCTAACTTTCAGACGAACCTCAACTCCGATTATATCGCCCTGTGCATTTTCCTGCGCGAGTGAAACGGCCTAATCCGCAATTTCAATCTGCGGTTCTTTCAATGCTCCCCCTTCGGCAGCGACTACTCGGGAGAGATGCAGAAATTGAGGCAACTGGCGAATGCAAACGCGAGTCAGACTGCAACGGGAGGATGTAGACGCAACCAAAAACCGTGCTTGGGATTGTATGGGAAGAATAAAAGCGAGCTGGGAGTAAGAGGTCATTGCAAGATCCGCGGCAATAGTCATTCCGACCCAGCTCCTCTTTTCTACCCCGAGGGTCTTGTGGATTGATGGTATCGCTCGCAAATGGAAACGCGCGTGATCGTTATGGCTATTTCCATTTTTCTTGTACACTCTCATTACTCGAGAAGCAATCTCAGATGCTGGAAGTAATTGCGAGAAAAAATGCCCGAGTCAGAAATTCGGACTCTGGCAGAAATCTTCGTATTGGGGAATTAGTGGAAGAAGTTCCACTGGAAGGAATCCTGAGTCGGAAGTACGTATCCATTTTAACTTCTGAGAATGTATTTTTAACCTCCTTTTTATTTTAAATAATGTGGTTTTTATAGATTTTTATTGTTTTTCAAGTAAAATGAAGTTGAAGCCGAAATTGTTTTACCTTTTCTCATCTTTATTCGTCTTCGCTAACAAGATTTGAAATTGAAAATCGGTTAAATTGGTTGGAATAGTTAATAAAATTTTGGAATTTTAAAAATTCATTGAGTAATGAAAATCGCATGGGCTTAAGAAACTCGCGAGATACGAATTTTTATTTCAACTACTATGTAGTTTTAACCTCATTCTGGAAGCGATTTTCTCCAAGGAAATTCGGTTTTCTCAAATCCGGGACCAGGAAGAGTGCTCATTTTTTGCATAGTCAAACTTTGATTCACTCATATCATAATTGAGCAATAAAAAATGTGATCGCCTAAGAAACTTGCGAGATACAAATTTTTTATTTAAACTACTAGCTTTTTCTAATTCTGGAGGGAACATTTTATATGAAAACTCGGTTACCTCTGATTGGGGACCTGAGAACACAATTTGAAGATGAAATTAAGGTGAAATACAAAAAACGGGATACCGAATTTTCGGGAATCTCGACAGTTCGGGATTTCCTGACATTCTCAAGATTTCCTGACATTTTCGAGATTTCTCTACAATCCCGAAATTTATAGAGTTAAGGATTTATCGAAATTACTAGATTTTTCGGAAATCCTGGATTCTCTAGATTCCCGAACTTCTCAGGATTCTCGAAATTTTCAGAATTCTTCAAACTCTCGTAATTGTTTAAATTTTTCGAACGTTTCGGGGTTTCTTGAATTTTTCGGGATTTCCCGACATGTTCGAGATTTCTCTACAATCCTAAAATTTCTTTAGTTGAAGAGTTATCTGAATTACTATATTTTTCGGAATTCCTGAATTCTCGAAATTTTCGTGATTGCTTGAATTCTTCAAACTTTTCGGGGTTTCCTAAATTTTTTGAAGATTTCCCGACATTTCGAGATTTCTCTACAATCCCGAAATTTTTACAGTTAGGGATTTATCAAAATAACTTCATCTTTCGGAAATTCTGAATTCTCTAGATTCCCAAAACTTCTCCGGACTCTCGAAATTTTCGGGATTCTTGAAAGTCTCGTGATTGCTCAAATTTTCCGAACTTTTCGGGGTTTCTTGAATTTTTGGGAATTTTCCTACATATTCGAGATTTTTCTACAGTCTCAAAATTTCTATAGTTTAAAATTTCTATAGTTATCAAAATTACTAGATTTTTCGGAAATCCTGAATTCCTTATATCCCCAAACTTCTCAGGATTCTCGAAATTTTCGGGATTTTTTAAATTCTCACGATTGCTCAAATTTTCTGAACTTTTCGGGGTGTCTTGAATTTTTCGAGATTTTCTGACATGTTCGAGATTTCTCTACAATCCCAAAATTTCTATAGTTGAAGAGTTATCAGAATTACCAGATTTTTAGGAATTCCTAGATTCTCCAATTTCTCGAAATTTTCAGGATTCTTGAAATTCTCAGGATTTTCGAAATTTTTGGGATTCTTTAAATTCTCAGCATTCTCGTGATTTTCGAGATTCTTTAAATTCTCGTGATTGCTCAAAGTTTCCGAACTTTTCGGGGTTTCTTGAATTTTTCGGGATTTTCCGACATATCCGAGATTTCTCTACAATCCTAAAATTTCTGTAGTTAAAGAGTTATCAGAATTACTAGATTTTTCAGAATTCCTGAGTTCTCGAAATTTTTGTGATTGCTCAAATTCTTCAAACTTTTCGGGTTCCTGAATTTTTTGAATAACACCGAATTTTCCGGGATTTCCCGACATTTCGAGATTTTTCTACAATCCCAAAAGTTTTAGAGTTAAGGATTTATCAAAATCACTTCATCTTTCGGAAATTTTAAATTTTCTAGATTCCCAAACTTCTCAAGATTCTTGAAATTTTCGGGATTCTTTAAATTCTCGTGATTGCCCAAATTTTCCGAACTTTTCGGGGTTTCTTGAATTTTTGGGGATTTCCCGACATATTCAAGATTTTTGTACAATCCCGAAATTTCTATAGTTGAAGAGTTATCAGAATTACTAGATTTTTCGGTATTCCTGAATTCTCTAGATTCCCAAACTTTTTGGAGGTCTTGAAATTTTCGGTATTCTTGAAATTCTCGTGATTGCTCAAATTCTTCAACCTTTCCGGGATTTCTTGAATTTTTTAAAGATTACCGGATTTTCGAGATTTCCCGACATTTTGAAATTTTTCTAAAATCCCGAAATTTTTAGAATTAAGGATATATCGGAATCACTAGATTTTTTTCGGAAATCCAGAATTTCCTAAACTTCTCAGGATTCTCGAAATTTTCGGGATTCTTTAAATTCTCAGATTCTCGTAATTTTCGGGATTCTTCAAATTCTCGTAATTGCTAAAATTTTCCGAATTTTTCGGAGTTTCTTGAATTTTTCGGGATTTCCCTGCATGTTCTAGATTTCTCTACAATCCCAAAATTTCTATAGTTAAAGAGTTATCAGAATTACTAGATTTTTCGGAATTCCCGAATTCTCTAGTTCTCGAAGTTTTCGGGGTTCTTGAAATTTCCGTTATTACTCAAATTTTTCAAAGATTTTAGGATTTTTCGGTTTTTTCGGGATTTCTTGACATTTTCGGTTTCCCTCGACATTTTCGGGATTTTCCGAATAACTCGGTATTCATCCCAACCATCCCGACTCCATGTAAAATTTCCCGAAAAATCCCGACCTCTGAAATATTCTCTATCCCGCACACCCCTATAAAAAACACATTACATCACTTTACAATTGTAAAGGCGAAAAAAGTCGAAATAAATGGATTCCATCATTTTCCCTTTAAAATGGTGAATACTGAATGTAAAAGAAGTTGAAATTGAAGATAAAATTTTGATTCAGGACTACTTTTGAAGAAATCGAAGGACCCTTGTACGCTTTATCGATTGGAGCAAAGCTTGTAAGGCTAGAAAATACAAATTCGCAGGATACTATAATCGCAGGATGAAACTGCGAAACCGGTGCATGAGCCGTATCTCGGGAGGATTTCCACGGGAGCATCACTTATTGAGGAGGATCTCAAAAACCTATAAGTTGTGAGAGAGGACTACTCGGCGCGCAGGGAACGTGTCGAAGTGGGCGGCGGTAGAGTAGCATTCGCATTGCGCACTCCACAACTCTTAACTGAGTTCCAAGTTCGAGTTGGAAAGCTCGAATTTCCGACGCTCTCCAGCGGACATCGCACTTTAACGCGAGCGCCGCGGCGCCTAAAGAGGAAAAGCCGGTCCACGCAAATTACGAAGCAGGTGACGTACGCGCTCGTCGTTTCCTACAATCGGAAAAATTTGCGATACCGCCAGAGAACACGTCAACGCCAAACACTTTTCTCTCTTTCATTTTTCTCGTCTTCGCCGTCGTCTCTTTTTCCCTGTCTGAAGAATCAAATTTAATTATGGCTCTTCACGTAGCCACTTTGCTCCACGCGTTTTATCTTCATCGAGTTTTCGCTAGACGCTTGCAGTGAAAAATTTCCATTACATCTGTTTCACGGGAACATTTTCCAAGCCGTTTTTATGTTCGGCGAATATTTTTGTGACGAGAGTGTACTTTGATGAGGATTTTTTTCTTTTTTGGTGGTGTTTGGCGAGTTTTCACAAATTTGAGAATTTCAGAAAATGTTCATAGATTTGACATTTTTGACGAGTTGACCATTTATGAAAGTTTTGAAAGCTTCGAAAATTTTTTAAAGTGTTTATATTAGAATACAACAGTTAAAACAGTTTTGGCAATAATACATTTTTTGGAGTGTTAGAAAGTCAGACAATTTTGACTTTTAACGTTAATTTTGACAGCTGTCAGAATTGAAAAACATTCTCATCAATTTCACAGCTCTTTAACTGTCAATAAAAGTTACGATAGTTTTGAATAATTTTTCAATGACAGCTTTTTAACAGTAGAAATAATTTTTTACAGCTTGTTCGTATTTTCAACATTTTCAAAATTTCGTTGTAGTTTTTAGCATTTCTTTAAATTTCTATTTTTTTTATCAAAATCGTATTGGTTTCCAGTTTTTTGTAGATTTCAATTACTTTATATGATTCACTTTTTATACGATTCAAAGGACTTTCTAATATCTTCATGGGTTTCTATATAGATTTTTTGAGTAAGATGCTCTAAAATTAAAAACAAACTAGAAAATAAACTAAATAAACTTAACTTAATAAAAAGTTTATTATAAATAAAAATAAATAGAAAACTATAAATAAAACAAACTAAATTAGAAAATAGACTAAGAATACTAGAAGCCAAATTCCACGTTTTGAGAGTTGAAGACTTTTGAAACTCGAATTTATTTGCATTTTTTTAAATTTTTCATAAATTTACCTGATTTATTGAAGTTACAGAGAGTGTCAAACAACTTGGAAAATTCACATAACTTGAACAAATATCAATGCCAAACCTTTAAGGTTAGTTTTAACAGCTGTCAGAATTGAAAAAAATTCTCATTAATTTCCCCGCTCTTTAACTGTTAAAAAGTTACGATAGTTTTGACTAATTTTTCAATGACAGTTTTTTGATAGTAGAAATAATTTTTTACAGCTTTCATGAATGTTTTTACTATTTCGTTAGCTGCTGAGATACTAAAAAGTTTCTAAACAATTAAGATAAATTTTCAAGTATAGTAAATTTATATCATTTTGACAGGTGTTTTAAATTTCTGCGATTTCCGTAAAAATTGTCGTTTTTTTAATAGTTTTGACAGTTCATTTCGATGTTGATAGCTTAGAATTAAAATTTTTAAATTATTCGAATATTGCTCAACTCTGACAGTTCAAATGTTTATATAAGTTTTGAAAATGTAAATTATTTTGTTAGTTGATGACGATTCTAGCAATGGAGACATATTTAAGGTTTCAATAATAAATCAACAATTTTAGTTATCCAGAAGATTTCTACGATTATTGTTACTTGCTAATAATTACACCAGTTTTGGCAATAATAAAATTTTTCGGCTGTACTAATGTCAGACTATTTTGAAATTTTCACGTTAGTTTTGACAGCTGTAAAAATTTTGAAAAATTCTCACAGAGTTCACAGTTCTGACACTTTAAATGTTCATAAAAGTTATGATAATTTTGACAAATTTTTTCATGATAGCTTTTTGATATTAGGTATAATTTTCTACAAATTTTATGAATGTTTTCACTATTTTGTTGGTTGCTAAGATATTAAAAAGTTTTTCCAATTTAGACAAATTTTATAGTATAGTAAGTTTATATCATTTTAACAGGTGTTTGAGATTTCTGCGATTACCACAATATGAACTATGTTTTACTAGTTTTGGCAGTTCATTTTCGTGTTCACAGCTTAAAACTAGAATTTTTTGAATTGTTCCAAAACTTCACAACTCTGACAATTCGACTGTTTATACAAGTTTTGACAATTTCGATTATTTTGTTAGTTGATGACGATTTCAGCAGTTGAGACAAATATAAAGTTTTAATATATAATCAACAATTTTAGTAATCCAGAAGATTTCTACGATATTGTTATACTTGCTAATAATAACAACAGTTTTTGGCAACAATAACATTTTTGGGCCGTCATAAAGTCAGAAAATTTTGAAATTTTCACGTTAGTTTTGACAGCTGTAAAAATTTTGAAAAATCCTCACATAGTTCACAGTTCTGACACTTTAAATGTAAATAAAAGTTACGATAATTCAGAGGCGCTGGAACCAAATTTTTTTTTGGGGGGGGGGGCAAAAACTTTGTTTATATATATATATAATTCGATTATTCTTAACTTTATCATTCTATTTTATTGGAACATACAGTTTAATTATTACACGAATATGAAAATGACAATAATACATAGATCGAAATAAATGTTGAAAGTTTAATCATTATTAAAAAATTATTATAATTTTACATTTTATTTTATTCACAATAATTTAAAATCGATTAAAATTCAATCGATCGACTGATTTCTGCAATATCCTTGAATTATACTCAAAATCCTCACTGGAAATTTCAACTTGGGAAGANAGAAATTCCAAAG
Organism: Platygaster orseoliae; assembly: GCA_030522825.1. Taxonomy (NCBI): domain Eukaryota; kingdom Metazoa; phylum Arthropoda; class Insecta; order Hymenoptera; family Platygastridae; genus Platygaster; species Platygaster orseoliae. The sequence continues at coordinate 9,922 of JAPYZL010124602.1, forward strand.
TATTCTAGGTTTTTTGTAAACCTACAAGCGCAAAATTATAAAATTTTTGATAAGTTATATAGATTACTCTTGAGATTTCAGAAAACGTGGAAGAATTTAATTTGTTGCCTTATAGGAATCTAATGAATTTCAAATGAAATTCCGAAAATATAATAATGTTTTTTGGAATCGCATAAGATCCGGAATAACAAGGAAAACTGCGTATAATTTAAATTTTACTTCACTTGAAAGTGAAGTAAAAGTTATATACCAACAATTTTATACGATGCAAAAATATTTACACTTTAGGAGAATGAAAAAATGCAGTCTAGAGCAGTTTTTGTGTTTTTTTTTATAAATATGACCATTGTTTGTGTGTTGCAAAATGTTTTAATGTTCTCAAATCTCGAAAAACTGTGAAAAACGTTTTTACTTGCTTACTTCTCTTGTATAATAAAATTATACATAATAACACCATAATTAATTAGGCGAGTTAATGATCAAATTATATCTTTTGAATGATATTTACAAATGGCTACTATATTTTTCTTAAAAAATTCAATATTCGCGAGCTCCGACATGCTTGAAAATTTTATCGGTTTACTGTACATATTAAACTCGTTACTCTCAAACAAGTTCTGAGAATTCTAAGAAAAACTTAAATAATAAAAAAATTTCAAATTTTCAAGTATTTTTAGCGTTTGTTTGTTACATTTTGTAGTTTAAAAACGTTCGGCAATTTTATTGAAACCCATACATGAATTATACTTAAAGTAAACACAAAAAAACTGAATCTTATGTGATTAAAGTATACCTAAAGCTTTTCGAAATCATATGCAAAAATACAAAGTTTCTTTGATGACTATTGAAAT
>JAPYZL010124605.1:0-12316 GCA_030522825.1 Platygaster orseoliae
TTGAGCACTCGCTGCCGCTCGTGCCCAAATGCTCGCTCGTAGAATCATTCCATTCCTCCCTTGTAGCATAAATATCTATTTCATCACTCTAACCTCAAACCGAACATTTTGACGTGACGATGAGGTTATTGTGATGTAAAATTACGTTCGCAATCGTGAGCTATCGTCAAAATTGACTCTAGCTCCCGATTACGAAAATAACTATTTTATCACTCTAACCTCAAACCGGACATTCGGACATGACTTTGAGGCTATTGTGATGAAAAATATTGTTCGCAATCGTGAGCTATCGTCAATTTTGGCTTCGCCTATTTTGACCCTCACCTTCGGCTCGGGCAAAAGTGTACGGCTTCGCCAAAATTGACTCTAGCTCTCGATTACGAAAATGTTCATTCTATTATTACACTTCATTTTCAAAACTATTTGAAACAATGTTATATAAAACATGTTGACAGCTTCGCATGTTAATTACATTATTTTTAATGTCGTGTGAAATTTATTAACAAAAATTTTAATAGTAATGTTCAACTATCCACACTACATCAGCGCAATATATTATGACGAAGCCAGCTGAAGGCTAAGGGAAAAAACTTTTACGCCCCAGAAACTCGTTAGCTTTATAATAATGTAGAGCGTAGTGCGGTCGGTTGAAAAGCCAAACTTGTCGTATGTTAGTGCTCGTATAACAGGAGAAATGGCAAAAGACGCGACTGATATCAGTCGCACATACGTCTACGGTACACCACACGAACATCAAATTCTGGCTTGAGGATAGAGCAATACGCATGCATTGGGTATTTTTATGGTATCTCGTAAAATACGCGTAATTGTGAATTATTGTTGAGGGGCAGTGCTCACGGTGAAACCTAGTGGGCACCGTAAAAACTCGCTATCTAACGCTTTACAAGGAGCTAGAGTAAATCAGACTGTTCTGAGTTATACCTACTGTTCTTACAGTTTGCAGGTCGTGTGAGAAATCATTATTGTATCTTCAAGCAGTGGAAATGAAAGGTTAATTATTGAAAGTCAAGTTTCCAAATTTCCAAGTTTTTAAGAAAAAAAATTTTTTATTTTATTATGTCATTTGCGATTTTTGATGATGTTGTAGAGGGAGTACGATTTTTCATTTTTCAGAATTTGAGGATTTCAAAGTTGAACTACTTTTGGAGTTCAGAGGCGCTCATTTTTCATATACGTACGCATTGATTACATTTTTATTCGATTTTCGTCAATTCAAAGTTATTGGAGTTTAATTATTCGTATTCCTTCAGTATTTATAAAGCTTGAAGGAATTTCTGATATTTTTATGATTTTCTATAGAGCTTTCTGAAACTCAGTGCTCTAAGTTTTTTGAGTTATTTTGGTTACGTTCATTAATTCTTAGTATTTTTATAGATTGCTTTATAGATTTCTAAAATTTGATGTTGTGGTTTTAAAAATTCCAACTATTTTGAGTATTTCAATTGACTTTTCAGGAAACATTATCTTTTACACAAATCGTCAGTTTTTTTAGCATTATTTTTTGTATTCATACAATTTGAGGTAAATTTATGGATTTATACATACATTTTTAGAATCATATGCTGTAGGATTCAAATTTTCACAAATTTCTCAGAAAACAATGTCTACATAGTTTTCAAGCGTTGATATATTTTTAGTATTCTCCGAATTATCAGTATTTATAGGAGTTCGAAAAATTTTCTAGTATTGTAATATATATTGAGTATTTCTACAGATTGCTCTACACGTTATTGAGAATTTATTGCTTTAGTATTCGAAGTTTCATAGATATTGAGTATTTGTTAAAATTTTTCAATATATATTACTTAAAGTATTTATTACGATTTAAAATATTTTCTGTTTTTTTTTTTCTTTTTTTTGCTCTGTTAATTTCTAGTATTTGTTGCTCCAGGATTCAAATTTTTTCTAGCTTACCATTTTCGTAGATTCTGATTTTTCCTTATTATTCATGATAGTTAATATGATTTTTCGATATTTCTATTTTTCACGTTAACTTTGGCGAATATTTCTAATAAAGGCATTTTCAAAGAAAATTCTCGTAAATCCATGATCGCTTTTATTTTAGGGTAAGTGCAATCAAGATTTCTGAATGTCGTTCATTGTTACAACGTACACGAAGTTATTTCTTATGTCATCTACATTTCAGCAAGTACGATTTTGATAATTTCCACCTATTACTATTATATACATGATTTTTTTATTAATTGTTTTATTTATATAACCATCTTATAACTTTTCCACAGTTTTCTTGTATTTCTATTTGCATTATTTATAATTGTAAATTTTTTATTGCGACACGAAATCATACGCAACCAACATGATTTTTTTGAAGTAGCGTATCTATGATAACTAGATCAATTACAGAATAATTATATTACATTTAACAATCTGATTATTATATACACTACCCTGCATAAGTTTAAGACCATTTCTGTAAAAATCGACGTTTTCTGAAGTTGCGAAATTTGTACTTACACTTATTGTATTCAAATGAATTTCGGCATGTTACTTATATGTCTTAAGTAGAATAAAAGTGCGTAGTTTTAAATCAATATCTACAGTGGTTTAAAGATGGCTATCGTTCGAGTTTTTGTACTCGGATTCCTGAAAATAGCACTTTTAGAACGCTCATATCTTCAACACCAGTAGCGATATTTTTTTGAAACTTTGCACGATAGTTCTGCTATATGTCAACATAAAACGTGCCAAATTTTATATGAATCTGATGAGTAAAACCATATTGTTTTCAAATCCAAAAATCATAAAATTGAATAGAAAATGTATGTTAGTGCCATATTCATACTATTTCATGATTTTTGGATCGGAAAAAGATAAGGTTATACTTATCAGATTCAAATAAAATTTGACACGTTTTATGTTAACATATAGCAGAACTATCGTGCAAAGTTTCAAAGAAATATCACAACTGGTGTTAAAGATATGAGCGTTCTAAAAGTACTATTTTCAGGAATACAAATACAAAAACTCGATCGATCGCCATCTTAAAATCACTGTAGATATTGATTTGAAACTTCGCAGTTTTATTCTGCTTAGGCCATATAAGTAACATGCCGAAATTCATTTGAATTATATAAGTGTAAGTACAAATTTTTTAACTTTAAAAAACGTCGATTTCTACAGAAATGGTCTTAAACTTATGGAGGGTAGTGTACTATAGTCATTAATTATTTTTGAGATTTTAAGGTTTTTAAATTTAATAAAGTATCATATCAATTTAACTTTTTCCGGTTCTAAAGTAACCTCGAGCACTATATAAAACGTTTTTCGCTTCGAGAACAAGGCGGAGTTCCCAACAGTTCTATGTAGCGCCCATGGCGGCATTTAGTGAAATTAACGACCCGGATTTTTGTCATGCGCTGGGTAGAAAAAGCAGTCGATTGCTGAGTTGGCGGTTTTTGTGAAGAGGAAAATTTTTTTCTGCAATTCGATTTATTTTCAAATCGAAGTATGAAACTCTCATAGCGTTTCTAGTTCATCGACTTCACGATGCTTGTCGCTATACACGAGGCTGCGTGTCGGCATGTTTAGTTTTCTGACGATCTACATTCAAATGTCGACATACACACTAGAACTGTAATTTTTCAGTCTTCGAAAGAAATTTTTAAGCGTGCGTGCGACGTTGCACACGTGTTTCATACAATATTTACATTGCGAAACAAAAAATTGATCTCTGAAATGTTTTAAACTGACGTGTGGATCCATTTCTGAATTTCTCCATGAAGTTGAGGACACGTTTTTAGGGTTTTTTTTCCTCCACTTACAATTATTTGAAAGCTCCAGCGAGTCATCATCCTGAAAACAGTGTTCTCAAAAAAAAAAAAAAACCCTGAACTTTCTAATCTTATTTTTCAACACCAAAAACAAAATTCACGAAAACCCGAATAAGCTCTTAGTTTTGTGCACATCACTCATTAAATAAGTTTCAATTAGCAGCTCTCTCAATTTATAACTCATGCCCCGAACAAGCTCTATTCGAAATAAGTGAGATAGAACGCGGCGTTTTTTTTTGCTGCTCACCTTTAATTATTGCTCGTTTGTCTTTCAATAAAGTCTATCATGGTACACCCTGTTTGGAGAGTGAATTTCTCTCTTTACAAGCGTTTCCTCGAGCGTTTCAATATGAATCATGTATACGAGATACACTGAGAAAAAAATTTAGTAATTATTATAATTGAATATTAAACTGTAGAATCTGTCTGAAATATCGCACGTTTTGCTAGTTATTTATTACATTTTTTGCTGTATTACATTGTAAAATAAGAGTGTAGTAGTAGATTATGTTGTAAAAACTCCAAGATGCATTGCGCTTTATAGTATGGGTACTTTTGTTGTATTTTTTACAATATCATATTTGGACTCTTACTAATCCACATTTCAAAAAAAAATTATTCAGTTTTTTGCCATTACTTAAATTTGCCTAGTTTTTTCCCTTTTTTTTGCTTATTTTCTAGTATATTGTAGTGTAATTTTAAATTTATATTATTTTTTAAAATTTCACCTTATACTGATCGGCACGTAGTTTATTTCTAGAATATAAAACAAGGTGTATTTTTATAGTATAATTTGCATTCTGAACATTGTAACTTTCCTCATTTTATACCAGTTTACAAACTTTTCGATCGTTGCAAGTACCACGGAGAAAAAGAGTTTTCTTGCAATCAGAATAATTTTGAGTTGCTGAGTACGAAAGTAACTATAATTCATTTTTCCAACAAAAAGTTATCAAAGTATTGGTAGAAAACATGTTTTTGTCCTTCATCCATGCATTGCTAGAAATATCAAGAACGATCGATTCCATCAAGATAAAACATATATCATTCGAAAGATATTAACTTGTAAGCTTTACGACGATATACTGTTTTTGTTGATCGAAATAGTAGTTTATAAGTAATAGGCGTTAAAAGTCTAAAAAAGGGCGTTTACGAACATGAATCATGTTTAAAAAAGTTCAAAAATCTGACTTCCATAAACTTTCATCGCTTGTAATTTATTTATTGCTTGGAATGATATATAACTGTTCATAAAATCGAACGTTCTTGATGTTTCTAGCAAAAACTGAAAAATAGGCTAAAAACCTCGTTTCTTGCTAATATTTCGTCAACATCTCTAAAAAAAAAGATCGTAATTTTTGTACTCAGCAACGTTAAATTAGTTGAAAACTTTTTTTACACGAGGTATTTGCTAAAAATTGGGATACGTGTAATTTTACTTTAAAATATTGTAATCAGTAAGATGAAAACGACAAAATCTGTAATTATATTTTAAAATTCACTATATTTTCGTACTTTTTAATATGAACGTGTCGAAGAGTACTGAATTTTTTTTCTTCATACAACCACAAAAAGGCCACTTTTTTGCATGGAATGTGGGAACAAAATCCACTTTCTGGGGTACTCACGAATGAGCGGAAGAAATCATTCTTCCCTAGGGAAATATTAATAAATCACTGATACGAGGTAAGAAAAGAAAAAAAATACTGATATGAAGGAAGAATAATTATCACGGAGGATTTTGACGTATTTCCCACCGCAAACTTAATGTGTTCTTAAAAACATGCGCGCAGCCAACTTCACACGACTAGTGTTCGTAACTTTCAATCTTCGTTCCTTTCCTAGCGCTCAATCAAACATAAGTCTGTCATTGTTTAGTACTACCGAGTTACGAACACTGCACACGACTCAACACGACTGCCATACTCACTCTACTCACACTGTCCATAAGTCATAACTTATGTACATAAGTTTGTTGTGTTTTGTTTTGTCAAATTGTCACAATAGTAACCAAAACCAAGTCGCATCGAAAATCAGCAAAATTACATGTTATAGTTTCCCTAAAAAAGTGTATTTTCCTCCCGCGTTCCACGCAAAAAAAGTGGCTATTGTTTTTGTAAATGCATGGGAAAAAATATTGTATGCTGCATGGGAGAAAGATGATTCCAACGAGTGCGTTTGGACACTCGCTCCGCTCGTGCCCAACTTTGCACTCGTTGGAATCATCCTCTTTCTCCCTTGTAGCATAAATATCTATTCACAGTGTATCATATTTCTTCCATATAGTAACTTGATCAAGACGACAGTAAATTCGATGAAACATTGTGCCTGCCACATACGATGCTCATTTTCATTGATAAACTTGAGTTCCAAGGAATATCATAGTAGCTCTATTTTTTTCGTCCGCTATGTTTCAATGGCACCTGCAAAAGCGCCGAGTACTTTTAAGTCTCTTTACCTTCGGGCAAAAAGCGGATGTCTCACATTCACGCCGCTCTTGATTTTAACCAAAACCACTCGCGGAATTGACTAGTGGACTTGGCGTGTACACACGGCCCAAGTGATGAACTGGAATATGCCTCATTTGCAACTGCAGTTGGGACTAGAAATACATTTTTTTCCTTGCTTTTAACTTGTATTTGAAATTGAGAACATTTTTTTGTTTCAACGGAATCATAAGCTTTTTCCGGCTTGATGCACTTTTAACGTTTGCCCCACAAAGTAAAATGGCCATTGAGACAAACATGCCCCTTTTTTCTCGAATTTCCGAACAAAGTTATTTGGAGAAACTCATTTTATGCCGCACGTGCCCTTTTGCTCTCGACTTCCATTACAGTCTGAAACGCGATTCAGTACTTGGGTGAAATAAAATAGCGGACACCGCGGCTTCTTCTGGTTTGGATAGCTAAAGCTAAATTCATTCTATCGGCAGCTTTCCAGGAGTATACGGCCAACCGAGTTGCCGAGGAAAAAAGTTAGTTTTACCCCCGCTTTTTCCAATGCTACGGGCGACTAAGCCAGGATGACTTTTTTCAATGCTTTCATGAGTTGATATTTTTACTTTTATCTCTTTTTCCGCATTCCTTTTCGTTCAAGTTTTTTATAGATTGGGAAAGAATACGATAAGGATGACTGAACTTTGTGATGTAATAATTGAAATCTATTTCGTATCATGATGTTCAATTCAATTGAACCAGTGAATTCGGGATATGATTTTATTTTTTAGTGAAAATGAAATGTGTTGCTTCCTGGTTGAAATAATGAGAAAATCGTTTTTTCTTTTGACTGGAAAAAATTGTCAATCGCGGTTTGGAGAGTTTTCGTTCTTTTAACGAAAATGCTTTTTTTTTTAATGCGCATTACTATGTTAAAAATCGATAAATATCGACAATTTTATATTTAAATTATTTCGTAAGATACAAAATATTTAATTATTGAAAAAAAGAGTTCAGCATTTATACGAAATCAAATAACTTGAACAGTATATTTTTAACTCTTTTAAAAATTTTTGTGCACGAGGAAGATTATTAATACTTTCATACTGTGAAATTTGCCTCTACCGAAACTTTTGGTTTAAGAGTTATGATTTTTAGAAATAAAATTTTTATGTCTACAACGATAACTAGTATAGCCGTTATTGCTGCAACTTAGGAATTTTTTCCTATTTCCAGTCGTGAAAAATCAATCAAATATGAACAAAATATCTTGTCCCAAAATTTAAGTCAACATTATATAAGCACGTGTTGAAAAACTACTGAAGTTTCAATTCAAAAATATATAAGTACAAATTCGTAAATGTATTCTACATGAAAATTAAAAACTTTTTGAGAAATTCCGGTTACTTTACAAAATTTTAGAATACGACACAAAGTCCAGAATGAAATTTTTCAAGTTGAAAAGTTGCAACTATTTTTCTTGTATGATTCTGTAATGAAACCCATGAACGAATGTATATTTTAGTGCCTCTAAGGTTAAGATACTTGTACCCAATCGTCTAATCTGAAAATAATTAAACCCTTAACTAGCTTTTAGGTACTAAAACTTTGTCAGGTTTTAGAAATTTATATGCGTTTCACAGAAAGTTATAGAATTTTATGTGGAAGATATGGAAAAATACATATACTTCTGAATTAAAACTATAGTCAATGTGTTGCACGCGTTTGTATTATCCAACTTCATAAGAATTTTTCCGAAAAATTTTTTTCTTTACTTTGAATGATTTTTGAGACTGTAAATAGAAAAATTAATGTCATTTCAAAAATAATAGCAATTATAGTAAAAGATGTAGAGAAAAACAAAATTTTTGGTTCAAAAAATAATTATCTTCAACTTAAAAATTAAAGTCAATGGAAATTTCCCAACATTAAAGTACTAACAATCTTCTTCGTGTTTAAGGAGGGGGGGGGGGGGTAAGGGATAACTTGAAACAAAAAACACTTTTTTTGCTGATTTGTTACGGAGATACAGCTCAAGCAAAAGTATTCAAACTTTTTTTAAATTCAAAAGCATCATCTAGAGAATATTTTATTAAATTTTTGTAATTAAATATTGAAAAATAAGCCGGTTACAGAGCATTTCCCAAAACGTCTTTTTGAAAACACGTTGTACGGTAAACACGATAACTCGGCGTAGAATTATCGGAAATCAAAAAAGTTGGTCAATTTACTTAAAGCAAGAGTTAATTCTCTCCCCTCAATTGTTAGAAAGCTATTATTTTTGTTTTTAAACATTTCGTGGTCTATTGAAGCAAAAAACGCGATTTTTCGTTAAATTTTCCGCCATTGTTTAAGTGAAAAATTACCTAAATATGAAAATAGAAAATTTCCAATAAAGTAGGGGGGAGGCATTTTATACCATGAAAGTATGTTCCAAGTTTGAAAAGAATCGGTCGAATAGATTTTACAGGATCGGGTTCACGGACTTAAAAAATTAGTTTTCAGAAAAACGCGTTTATAATTTGTTTATTGCTCTAAAAACGAGAAAAATTTTTTTTGTAACTTACACTGAATCATCAATTGATTTGAAATTGTGACACAACATTTTCAAAACGGTAAACTTCAAGAAAACGTATAAAAATAAAATCGTTTTTCTGAATCTGCTTATCCCTTACTCCCCCTTTAAAAAATTTGAGTAAAAACAAAAATACACTTTTGAAGTTATTTAGTTCCGAAATAACTTTGAACTTTTTGTTCGTGAGTTAAAAAAAATTTCTCACAATAATCAGACAGTTGTTCACTCACATTCAACAGTGTGAATCTTACCAGATATTTTGAAACTGTTTGAATCTATTGATTTTTGACAAAGGTATTCGCATTTGATACTAATTTTTGTTTGGGAACAGAAAACACATATTTCATTTTCAAAACGAAATCTCTTGAAAACTCGATAGAGAAGTTTTTTTTGACGAAGAGAAATAATACACGTCTCATAATTTCAATCAAAAATAAACATAAAGCATGAATTAAAAATTTATTATTCTTTATCATACAGATTTTTTTTATTTAAGCTATACCTATCGTTCAGTACATCACATCAATTCGAGTGAACAATTATGTGCAGAAGTTTGTTTTTCAACACAGAAACCTTTTTACCTCGCAACGATGTCAATCTCGTGCTATATTTTGTGGAATGATAGATTATGCGACCGAATGCAGTGAATAATGTATGCACGCGAATCCAGGCTATTTCGCGTGTGGAAAAAAAATGTTTTTTAGATCAAGTTTTTAGATGTGAGTTTCCCAACGAGATTCAGTCGAACAAATCCTGATGAACTTTTACGCAACTCAATTAGGATTGCTCTATCATTAAATGCGTTAAATGTTTCGTGTGTATAAAAGTTCCAACTCAAGTGGCTATCAATTAACGTAAGCACATTACTTTTTATGCACTTTTAATTATGACGAATTGCAGGGCATACCAAACTGTTGACATATTAGATGATGAAATTGATGAAAGTGGTTTACGTTATTAAGTAATTAGTATATGCAAACTCTAAACAATACAACATAATACTTGATATGGTATAAAAACTAAAAAGACAAATTTTGAGATATTTCAGAATATTTATTTACAAGTAAGTGAAAGTATACTTATTTCTTCGATAAGGCCCCATTTCTACTGTTCATAATTTTCATAATTTTTTATGAAAAATTCATTTTTTTTTTTCAAAGTTTTCTGCCTATGAAAAATTCCGTTGGAACGTCCTTGCCAACCATTGGGGAAAAAGATTTTCAATTTCCTGAATTCTTCCAACATCCACCCATCCATCATCACCCAGACTGGACAAAACAAGTTGATGAAAAGAGCGCCAAGTAATGGTAGCGGCATCGAGGCGGAAAATTATTATTGGAAGAAAAAAGAGCCGAGACGACGTACGAAGGATTACGAAGTGGAAAACAGGTGATGGAAAGCAGGTGAAGGGGAAAGGACACAAGGGGGTAAATTGTCTAGAGTAGAGACGAGTTAGAGGGTGTGAAGTGAAAAGGGACAGAAAGAGACGATGGGGAGTGTCTGCAACGCGGCCAGAATAAGACAATGCCCTTTCTCGAGAGATGCCGCTGCCACTGCTTAGCTACCTTTGAAGGAAAAGAGGCGAAGTGGATGCTTGAGACGGATAGCCAGACTTTATATATAAAGTTTGGACACACGTACAGTCGCGCCTTGCCGAAAATTTCGCTCCCGAACCGTCGGCAATGCCATTTCACACTTCGACGATAGCGCGTAGAGCCTAATTTCGAAATTTCGCACTGTCGAGAAGTTGGCCTAAGATAATCAATTTTTAGCAAGGTTTTTAGCAACAGGTCTTATGAAAGTTTACGAGGAAATCGATATCGGGAATTCGATCTTTGATTTATTGGAGACAAATTCAGCGTGTCCATTGAAGCAACAAATAGAAAGTCAGCTTTATGAGAATAAACGTATCTGAACCGAGAAATCCTCTTACGTGGGAAGAAAACGTATGGAGAGAAGCTTGAGATGTGTCTCTGGAAAAGTCACAATCGCGATATTTGAGCGAAGCGTTCTTTTCTTCGTCGTTTCTACTTTTGAAATCAGGGCAATTTTTTATACAGAGTTCTTTGGAAGGTTACGTGTCGTTCGAGCAGAAATTTTGTGTGCAATTAGTATTTTGAGAATCGGTATTCAATCCAATGTGTCTTAATTCATTGCATGAATGAACGAAAATTAGTTGGGCCAGTTGTTTTGATGCAATGATGATTTGGGCAGTCATTTTTTTTTTAATTTTTTTTTTTATTGATAGATGGACGTACAGCCAGAAGTTGAATGTTTTTTTCTGCATAAAGTTATCTTGATTATCAATTTTGAAAGAGAACTTCTTCGAAAGATCAGTATCGAAGGGTTTTCGGGATTTCTATATGATTAGTTCAGTGAAACTTGGCCAAACCAATCAAAATGTCGCGTTCTTAAGCTTGCACTGGTAGCGAGAAATGAATAAAATTTATAGAATTTCGAGAATTTCTTTCTCAAATCTAATGCATCTCAATTTTCAAAAAATAAAAATTTTGCGGTTGAACACAAATTTTGTTTGATTATAAATATAATTTTTTTTACAATAAAATAATTTCTTTTCTTAAAAGAGAATGAAGAATTGTAGGGTTTGTAGAACAGTATCTATACAATGGCAAAGTGAAATTTCTGATTGTTAATTTCAATAAAGAGTCAATTAATGGAATATATCAATTACAAGTCTTATAGTGTTGAATCGTTAATCAATTCGTAGAATCTCATAGTGATGTAAACCAAATATTTTTAATAACTCAGTGATTTGATAATGAAAAGTTGATCGGTGGACTCATTTAACAAATATTAAGCCAGTGAACTACTTCAAAAACGAGATAATTAGTAGAAAAATGAACAATAAGTCTGTCAGTGATGCATATTAAAAATTTCTAATGCCTGGCGGACTGAGAGCAATAAGTTGGTCAGTAGAATTTATCAATAAATAGTCAGGCAAATGAGTACTTCAATCACGAGAAAATTAGTTTAATAGTTGAACAGTCGTTTACCAGTGGTGTAATTCGATAATTTGTAATAATTTAGAAGAATATTGGTGGAAAGTATAAATCAGTAGAATTAATGAATAATTAGTCATTAGGTGGTGTATTTCAACAGCACATTAACCAGAAAAATAGATCAACGACAATTTTATCAGTAATGGATATCAATAATTTGTCTTACATATGCAGAATGACAATGACGATTTGATCAGTGGAATAAGTCAATAAATAGCCAGTCAGTGGAGTACTTCAAAAAAGAGCTAATTTTTATACAGTAAACTTTCGTTTATTCCAACCGCCGCGAAACATAAACATTCGGTTATTCCAACTCTGGAGGGGCTCCCACCTCTACCGCGTGTCTTTGTCAGTAACTCTCATTGGCTATGTCGCTACGCGGGGCAACCAATGAACAGTCTCGTGTGCGAGAGAGATAAAATGCATCGTGAGTCGTGACTCGCGTAACTGTGAGCACGTCAGAGCACGCACGAC
>JAPYZL010124622.1:0-22698 GCA_030522825.1 Platygaster orseoliae
CTTCAATCTGATTGGTCACATGAGCTTGGACAGGTCTAGAAACTCGGCGGCTGCTTTCGCTCCGCCGAGGTGACAAATCGGGGGGTACGACTGTAATATACGATTTTTTATAGTTGAACGACATTTTTTAATTTGTTTATGAAATTAAAATAACTTCTATTTATCTACACAATTTTTTCAAAATTTTTCAATAACATCGTTGATAATTTTTTAATATAATAAAATCTGTTTCTCCAATTCTTCGATTTCCTAGATTATATCTAAAATTTTAAAATGATCGAAATTTTAAATGCATTACACAAATTTTGAGATTTTCCACAATCTACGAAATCGTACAATTTCTAATATTCAACAAATTTTTGAAATTTGCAAGTATTATTGACAAAATCTTTAATTCAATATTTTGAGTATTTTCAAAATCTCCGGATTTTCGTTTGAAATTCCCACATTATTGACAATTTCACTATACAATAAAACACTTCTTGATATTTTTATTTACCATATGGATAATGCACAGTTTTCTTAGTTGAACAAAATGTTAAAATTTTTCCAGGTAATTAAAATAAGTCCTTTTATCTACAGAATTTTTTCGAAATTTTTCAATAACATCGTTGATAAATTAATAAATGTTAGAAATCCTCAATATGTCACAATTTCCGAAATTTTCCACAATTTACAAAATTGTACAAATTCTAATATTCAACAAATTTTAAAAATTTACGAATATTATCAACAATATCTTCAACTTGTATTAGTCTATCGTTTTCAAATATTATGAAAATCTTTAGATTTTCGTTTGAAATTTCAATATTATTGATAATTTCACTATACGATACAACATTTCTTGATATTTTACTATTTCATGAATAATACACAGATTTCATAGTTGAACAAAATATTTCAATTTTTTTCAGGAAATTAAAAAAACTTCGATTTATCCACATAATTTTTTCGATTTTTCGATTCCCTAGATTATATCTAAAATTTTATAATGTTAGAAATTCTCAATATGTTACAATTTTCGAAATTATCCACAATCTACAAAATTCTCAGATTTCTAATAATCTACAAATTTTTAAAATTTTCGAATATTATTGAAAATATCTTCAATTTTTATTAGTCTATCATTTTCAAATATTTTATGATTCTTCATACTTTTGTTCGAAATTTCTATATTATTGACAATTCAATTATACGATACAACATTTCTTTATTTTTTGCTATTTCATGAATAAAATGAAATGTCCAAGAATAAAAATTCTGAAATAACTCCCCCCCCCCCCAAATGTACCTATTTTTTTTAAACCCCAGTTTGAAAAACTCCAGATTCTAAAAATTCACGCATTCATACCAATTTATTCACAACATCTATTTCATAACTCTTTCAGTTGTTCGACAAAATTACGTGGTTCAAGTGAGGGATACGTACGTTTTGGCCGGAAATACAGGAATGCTGAAATGCGAGGTCCCAGCTTATGTGAAGGAGTACGTAGCAGTGACGTCATGGGTGCAGGATTCAGTTTTCAATATTTATCCTACGCCAGAAAGCAGTGAGTGCCATTTTCCACATATTTGTTTTGTCCAGCGAAAATATTATCGAAACTCCACTACGATTTTCCCTCAAAAAACACTCTGAAAATTCCGTAAAACAACTGCAGAGTTATTCAATTCAAATTTTCCGATAAAAATTCATCAAAAAACACATGTTTTCGCCACAAATTTATTCCAAGTTCAATTCACGCCAGTTGCACGCTACGATTCCCTTAGAGTTTCTCTTGAAAAAAGAGAAAACCAGATTTCGTGGCTGAAGGAACTTTTATTAATTCCCAGGTGAGCGAGAGACGCTGTTTTCACTCTGCGAAAAGGGAACATGCACAATGTCGTGCATCGCGAGCGCACGATATTTACAAAGTTTATCTAATGCTCGCGGAAGTACGAAATAATATCCCGACAAAACCGCGCAACTTTTTAATTTCAAGTTCTCGCGGTTTTATGTAGTGAATAACAACCCTCGCGCGGGTCATTACTCACTCGTATAATCATATCGCTGATGCAATCAAGGAATTTTCATCTCTGATTGATTTATCGCATCAGACTTGTCGAGTGTTTCCTGACTTTTGTTTCAGACGGAAAATTACACATGTTGCCGACTGGGGAACTTCTCGTTTTCTCGGTGACTTCTGCCGATGCGCACTCGAGTTATCGATGTCGCACTGTCCATCACATTACTGGTGATACTGTGGAAAGTTCTTCCTATGCACATCTTGTTGTAACTGGTGAGTTTTCATTAGGTCTATTTTTATTGAATTACTTAGAATAAAAGAAAAAGAAACTCATTTCTCTCGTTTTAAAATGTTTTGTTTCAGTTTATAATTAAGTTATTGGATAATAAAATACTTTTGCATTGTTCTATTTTTATTGGATCAATCTCATCAATATAAATTCCTAGTTCGAAAAAGGTCATAATTATAAATTGTTGAATGTATTTTTGAAGTGGAACTTCTTTTCTCGGGGGGTAAATCCGTAACGACAGCGTCACGCTTTTCGCATCACGCTTTTAGCGTCACGCTGTCAAGTTGGCGAAAAGTTGGCGTTTGGACGATAGAGAATTTGTTAATTGTTATTCTAAAAATTTTTTTCCAACATTTTTTTTCCAAAAAAATTTATTTTTTGGTTGTTAATTAAGGATTTCACATTGTTTTTATGAAATTATTTTGTCTTTGCAAATTATTAAAACAAATTTTTAAACAATTTTATTTTACAATATATATGTACATTTCATGGTTTTTTTAGGTTGCTGAGTTGCAATTTGAGATTGTTTTTGTAAAATTTTTTTGTTTAAACAATCTGTTTAAACAAATTGATTACCAATCTTATTTTCACAACATATATGTCCATTTCATGGTTTTTTTGGGTTGCTAAGTTTGAATTTGACATTGTTTCTGTGAAATTTTTTTGTTTGAACAATTTATTTAAACAAATCAATTAACAAAATTATTTCCACAACATATATGTCCATTTCGTGGTTTTTTAGGTTGCTGATTTGGAATTCGAGATTGTTTTTGTAAAATTTTTTTGTTCAAACATTCTATTTAAACAAATTGATCAAAAACCTCATTTTCACAGTATATATGTCGTTTTCATACTTTTTTAAGGTTGCTGAGTTTGAATTTACTACTGTTTTTGTAGAATTTTTTCGTTTAAACATTCTATTCAAACAAATTTATCAAAAATCTCATTTTCACAACATATATGTCCTTTTCATACTTTTTTAGGTTGCTGAGTTTAAATTTGACATTGTTTTTATATTTCTCCATTTACACATTTTTTAAATGAAATCGATTTTTTTTTCTATACATTAATATCATGAAATTTTCACTATTTTTCACTTAATTGATAAAAGCTCTTTGGAAAACAATTTCACGATACTCAGGGGAAGCTCGAGAGCCAACTCGAGTTGAAGTAATTCTGACGACGAAATTAATTTCCTCTCGTGTCTATTTGCTGAGTTACATATTTCGCTATGCGATTTTATACATTAAAGCGTTGTAAGCCCTGTTTTTGGTGGTGAAATGTATGGAAGCGTGGTGCAAGATGCATTATCGTTACAAATGTGATTCCTGGTCGCGTTAATATTTGTAATTTACGTAGAGCGTAATTGTTTGATAAAATAAGGCCGTGAATTCGTTAACTTCCTCGCCATATTTCGCGTCGTTTCCGACTTAGAACAATGGTCGTAATTCTGGCAGTTTACAAAATGTGGAATGTTAAATGAAAATGCTCAATGTCTGTTATTTTTATGTAAATATGATGTTAATTATGTTGAGATTTCTGATGATGTTCATTGAGAATAAATGAACATCATAAATAAGTTGATGATAACAAATGATTGTTAATAACATTAACAATAAGTTAGACTAAAATAATAAGAAAATTTGGACATTCAATTAGATGTACATAAAAATCTTTAGTCATTACGGTTTGGACATAGTAATTTGAAATAAAAATTTCAAATTCGAATAATTCGAAAAGAAAGAAGTTGCTAGAAATAAAACCAAATAATTAAGATATTTCAAACCAAAAATATTTTTTTAATTAACTTCTAGGAAAACGAACCTAAAATTCGTTTCTATCACTGAGCGAATTTCTTGACTAAAGCGATTTCATTATCGGGCTCTAACTACGATGTTTAACTTATTTCTGGGCCGAAAAGTACTTCCATTAAGTTCGATGAGATCGCTATATATAATTGCGCTTGGAACCGCAATGCCTGCATTGTTTCTTGTTGACGTTCTGCAATAGTTTCGCCTTGTCACTACGAAATTGGAATTCACGTTCCCGAGAATATTCACCGATGAAACTTGGAATCGCAGTTACCAAGAGATATTTTTACAAGATAAATCGATCCTGGATAAAGTCAGAGAGATCAGCGTTCTTTGTAAACATGTTGAATTGAGCCATGTTGAAAGAGAAGTAAATAGTCGAGGCAGATAAGCAATAGAGTTCATAAAACACGGTGTAGTCTTTGAGAATGATGGTAGATGTAAAAAGAAAATTGTGAAATGGTCTTTGAGTCAAGAAACTTTTGAGTTTTTATGTCGTTTTGTAGAAAGAGATGATATTTTGTTCTGATTTGGACAGATCTTTTGGTCTTTATTGGGACGTTATTAGATTTTAAGCTTCTGTTTTCAATATCTAAAGATATTATTTATCATTTAGGATGATTTTTATTATATTCTGAATATTCAAAATATTTTGAACATATTCTGGAAATTTTAAATGTTATGAACATATTATTCTGAATATTTTGAACATTTTCGATATATTCTGAAATTTTGAAACATTTCAATAATTTTAAACTTCTGAATATTTAGAACATATTCTGAACGTTTGCAACATTTTAAATATACTCTCAACATTTTTAACGTTTGAAACATATTCTGAGCATTTAAAAAATTTTGAACATATTCTAGAAATTTCAAACATTCGAAACATGTTCTGAATATTTTCAACATTTTGGATATATACTGAAAATTCTCAACATTTTAATAATTTTCAACTTCTGAACATTTTCAACGTATTATGAAAATTTCCAACATTATTAACATATTCTTAACATTTTCAACATTTTAAATATATTCTCAAAATTTTCAACAGTTTATTCCGAACATCCAAAAAACTTTTAACATATTCCAGACATTTTGAACATTTTGAAAATTTTCAACTTTTGAACATTTTAAACATTCAAAGAAGAACCTTTTCTTGACATGTTGATCATGTCCAAGTCAAAATTGTAATTTTGGTTGAAAGATTTTTGATGTAATAGATCAACATTGCAACATTTCAGTGTTTCAAATTCCTGTCTTAAACATTTTAAAATTTTTGTATAGAATAAATATCTTTTTCAGATCTGAGGATCACATTACATGTACTAAAATATATAGCTATTTTTTTATTTAAGAAAAAGGAATATATCTTTGTAATATTTTTAGTCATTAGAATAAAAAAGCAGGAAAGTGCGAGGGAAAGTGCATTCATTTTAAAAATTAGGAATAGTTAGAATAAAATTTTTATTTCTTTCAAATGTACAAGTAGAAAATTCCAAACGTCGAAATGAAAAAATCCTGTAGAAGTTCTAAATATTGAGAAAATTTTAGAATTATGAATTAAAGTTACTTCTAAATAACAAAAATTATTACTTATATTAACCACTTAAAAATCATTACAATCACATTCCGTGACTAAAACATTCGAAAAAAAAATAAGGAAAACAAACTCGAAGAATATACAAAATTATGACAATAATTTATTGTCCTCAACAAAAAAAATTTTCTCTCCCACGCCTCTGTATACTATATTTTTTATTTTACGTTTTGCCATAGAATATAGGAATTTTGGCAGTATATTTTTCATGACTTCATGATTCCAAGTAAGAATGATAATTTTTATAAAACTGTAAAACATAAAAAATATCTTCAAACAGTTATAATAAGAAATGAAACTTTGTGTTTGAAAAACAAATTTACTTTCAATGTATAGAATTTTTTTTATTAACTTTATTTATATTTAATTGTTTATAATTTTTTAAAACACAAATAAATTAAGACTCATTTTTGTTTCAAGCTTCCTGCCGTTTATGTATTGAAAAATTATTTTCATGTGAAAATAGTTCCTGATGAAGGCCCAACAAAAGGCCCAGAGCCCGAAACAAGAAATGAATATATAATGATTCATGCTTCAAGCTATAGAAAACAATAAAAAAAATTTTTTTTAAGTAAGAGTCATTTTCCACAACCGAAGAATATTTAAATTATTTTGTAATTTTCGTAACAAAGAACATAAACTCGTAATATTTTAATTTTAAAATTAATTTTGCACCTGACTATCCCTCCAACGAGTTGAAACAAGGTTTAGAATTGGTAATTTATTCATTACAAAAAAAAACATTGCTTTTACAAGTACTTTAATTTCATTTCTGAAAGTTTCTTGAAAAACCAGGTTTTACAGGTTAAATTATTACAGGAACAATTATTTTGATGTAAATGTTGTTTCTGATGAGGGCCCAATAAAAGACCCAAAGCCCGAAACAAAAAACGAATTTTTATTTCTTTCTGCTACAAAGTATAGAAAACATTAAAAAGTATTCAAATTATCGTTTATTTACTATAAGAAAGAATTGAATTCCGGAAAATTTTCATTAACAAATTCATTTTGCACCTGAATATTCATCAAACGAGTAAAAACAAGGTCAATAATTCGTAATTAATTACGATATAATTAATTAGTCATCAAAAACAAGTTAACATCCTGCTTTTAACCAGTACAAAAATTTCAATCATGAAACTTTCTTACAAAAAACCAAGTTTTACAGGAACCAACTGCAAAATGACGTTGAATGGGTTTTCAAGTGTCGAGTTCGATGTCGCGGAAAACTTTTTCTCTAGTTCAACCCGTTATATGAGCGGGCGAAGTCTTTGATATTTCGTTCAATATTTACCTTCATGCCCGTTTAATAGAATGTACCTGTAGGTGCTTAAATGTTTGATTTTAGCGATACCCGCGGAAAGTCACAACTGCTCCAATTAGCGTAATTTGATTCTATTGATTCGTTGATATTGATCGCCGTTAAAAATAGACTGTTTGATTTTCTTTCGTGGTATTGATTCCTTCGCTTTATTACGAGGTACCAATTTTTTTATCGTAGGTTTTTGTTGTGGCTTTACGGAAATAATTTTTCATACTCTGAGAGACTATTAATGTACGTTAGGCGGGAACAGACTTAATGGTTGGCAAATATCCCGCAGCTTTCAAGAGAACATTTGGATTATGCAGGAGAGCAGAGTTGAATTGATTATAAAGGTTCGTGGCAGAAGTAATTATATGCAATTTCGCGGTTAAATATTTGGAATAATATTTTTAATAATTCAAACATGTGTTTAAAAACATTAAAAAAGTCAAAGAAATACAATTCCCTTCCTCCCCCCCCCCTCTTTTCTTAGACCCTTTACGAAAACATGCGAAAGAATTTTCCCTGAAGTTCAATGTGCCATAAACTCTCGAGGAAGGAAGGGAATATCCCAGATTCTGAAATCAAAGGCCTCTCTGGTACCCTGCATTGTAAGCATCCTTCTCGAATAAACGACATGAATATTTCAACAATGTATCGCAGACGCACGTGAGGCACTCGATCCGTGGAATATGAAAAACACACAATACACCTCTTTTTACAGGAAGGAAAACGCCGAGAAAACGCGGAAGCTTCACAACCGTAATAGAGTCGCATTAAATGTTCATAAATTCTGTCGTCCGCGCCTCTGGAAGGTTTTCCCATAAATTTTTTGAAAATGACGCAGGACAAAAAATCGAGTAGAAAGAATTTTTAATTTCAGGCATGAGGGAGTTTTCATAGGGATGATTTGGAAGCGGATAGTTATTTCGATTCTGTTTGAATGATTGAAAGGGATGAAAGCAGAGGCGTAGGCAGGGAAAATTTTCGGAATTTTTTTTTCTTTTTTTTTGATGAAAGTATGTATTGATATTATTTTGGGAGAATTTGTAAAAATACTGAAAAATTTTTAGAACACTTTGATAAAACCCTAACGCGCCTGGATAAAACCCAAACGACTATGACTGCGTGATTTATCGGGGGGGGGGGGGGGGGGAGTTGAAGGGTGAGGGGGGAGGTTAAAATCCGTTGGCGAAATTAATGCCCGAGCCATTGAATGGGCTTCAAAGTGAATCGTTCATTTCTGCGATCAGAAAGCACGCCAGATGGAAATGAGTACAGGAAATACGTGATCAATACATTATCATGCCGGTGCACAACGGTGCCATTAATGCTCGATGAAGATACTTTGCGTTTGCGTGAGCACGTTCTCACGTCGTAATTTTTTTCCGAATTTTCCCCGCGCGGAATCCCGAATCGCTCTGGGTGAAAAAGAGCGAAACGAATTAACGCGTGATAGACAAATCCTATCGAATACTCATCTTGAGTGAGTGACTTGTTAATGCGTTCCGTTGGAGCGATGCAATTCGCATTACTGTCGGGGAAAAAAGCGAGTGTTTTGAGATGGAATCGATGTCGGGTGATTTTGAAACGGAATAAAGTAATAACCTGCAACGAGAAATTGATAAGGATAAATGGGGAAAGTTTCATGAAGTTTTTATGTTTGATTGATTCGATTTGGATGTGATCTACGAGTTGGAAATTTGTAGGAGATGAAATTTTGGAGACATGATTATTTGATAATTCGTTAAATTTTTAGAGTGTTTGTCAACTCAAAACCTCAGTTACTTAAAAATGACAAACATCGAATTCTACTACTATTAACACGAACGTAAAAAAATGTACAATTCTGGAGTCCAAAATTTGTATAACTTTAAGAAACCAAATTTTTTATATTTTGAAGATGAAATTAAGATTATTCAAAATCTATAAAGGAATATATGGAAAAAATCGGAAAATATTTGGAATGTTTTTCAAGTTTTTTATAAATTACTTGTGTTTTTGCATATTAATTTAGTATTTATAGGATTTCCTCGCGTTTTACTAGTATTTTTGTAAATTAATAGTATGATTTCAGGTTTTTGAGAATTTAAGCTCTAGAATTTGAAGTTACATAAATCATATACATATGTTTAGATTTTTCAGAAAACATTTCTTCTATGGAATTCTTTCATTTTTAGTATTTTTTCAAAGTTGGCATCATTCCAAAGATTCTTTGATTTTTTCAATATATTTCTTTATATATTTTGAATTATCTTCATTTCATCTTCAAATTATTAAAAAATATTTGTTTCTTAATGTTATACAACTTTTGGATTTTAGAATTGCACATATTTTTACGTTTGTGTTTAACATAGAAGAATTAGATTTTTGTTATTTTCAAGTAACTGAATTTTGGTATTTTTTTTTTTCGTCTTTAGCATTTGTACAAAATGAAAGATTTTTTTATATATTTGCGTTAAAAACTTTTTACAATTTGATAAAAACGAAGAGAAGTTTGAAAAAATTAAAATATTTCTATTAATTTTTAATAAAATTTTAACATAAATTTAGAGTAATGAATTAAAATCTAGAATTTTCGTATTGTATGTTTTTTTTAAAAATGTATAGTATATTTGATCTTGATGCTGTAAAAAATTTTATAAAGATTTATATTCATATTTTATATTTGACAACTTACAAGGATTTTGAATTTTGGAAGAAGTTTCTTGTTGACAGTGTTTTTTATACAGATATTCAGTATTTTCAATTTTGAATTTTCTAGTATTTCTATGGAATTCTATATATTTTCAAAAATATAGTCTCTGGGATTTTAGATTTATGGAATTTTGAAGACACTATTTTTTATTTTGACATAGTTTGATTGTTGAGAATTTTCTATTTTTTATCATATTTTTCAGCCATAATGAAATTCTCATACATTATCAAGTATTTTTATAGATTATTATAATTTTTGTAGATTTCTATAAATAACTCTGGAATTTGATGCATCACAATTTAAATTTCGATTTTTTTCATCAATTTTTAAGTCTTTTGAGAGTACTAAATCAATTTCAATTTTTCGTGTTTTTTTAATTACTTGTATTCTTGCATATTGATTTAGTATTTATCAGTATTTATCGGGTTTCATCGAGTTTTCCAGAATTTTTTTTTTTCAATTTATGATATTATTCTACGCTGTTTAGAATTTGATGCTTTGGAATTTGAAATTACATAAATTTGTTTAGATTTTTCAGAAAACAGTTCTTCCATAACGTTCTGTGATTTTTTATACTTCTTCAAAATTTGCATCGTTCCAAAGATTCTCTCATTTTTTCAATGCGTTCCTTGATATATTTCGAGAATTAAAAGCTCGTGCATTTAAGTTTTTTTTCAATTGTTGAAAAAAAAATTCACGTCGTTTTCGATCGATACATATTTTTTCATATTTTTCGCATATTTTTGTATTTACGAAACTTTCAATGCTTCTTCAGCATTTTTATAAATTTTTGATATTTTCGTAGATTCCTTTATGGATATAGATATATTTTCAATTTTTCAGTAAATCACAGATTTTTCGCATTATTTGGATTTCAAGCAATTCGTTAATAACAGTTTTTTTTCTCATTCTCTGGTATAAAACGATAAAAAAAATTACTTTTCAGGTTATCCTAGCCAAAAACTTATCATGAGAAGTTCGATAAAGAAATTATTTTCCTAGATATTTGCCATTTTTAGTATTAATTTGTTACATCTTTTTGTATTCATAAAACTATCAAGGATTCTCTAGTTATTAATAAATTTTTGATATTATTCACACTGTAAAAATAAAATCTCATTTTGAGATGCAACAAAATCGAAGCACGTTTTGAAATTCAAATATTATCTTCAATTTAGTCCACGTTCACAATTAATTTCAAGCAGGCAAGTCTTAAATTAAGAAGACTCAACATAATTTGAGTAAATCATTCTTGATTCAAGACATATCCTCCTTATTCAAGACTTTTTGCTTGAAAATAAATTTGAAAAAGGGCTGGATTCAAGATACTTTTTGAATTTGAAGTCGTCCCTTAATTTTGTTGCATCTGAAAATAAGACAGACTTTTTAGAATGCAGTAATTCCATGGATTTCTACACAACTTTATGTTTACAAATTTTCTATGTAGTATGAATACATTTTCTTCACTCCAATGGGTTCAAAATCATGAAAATCATGAACGAATCCCATGTTACTATAAATTTCCCTCATTTTCAATTGTTCCAGAACATCGAAACCCAATGCCACCAGGATTCAACGAACGCATCAACCCAGCGCCAGTTCGCGAAGGCGAAATCATAGTGTTATCTTGCATTTCGCAAGGAGTTCCTCCTCCGATGTACCTCTGGTTTCGCGAGTCCGTCGCGAGAAGCGACTCGATAGTGAATTCTGAGAGGGTTCACGCCAGAGCGGGCGTTCTCATTCTACAATCCGCCCGCATGGAGGACGCCGGTCGTTACGTCTGCCACGCTAATAACTCCGCTGGCTCTGACAGAATAGAGTTCGAAGTTTCCATCATAAAGAGCATGTCCATTCTCATCGCGCCACAACAGGTTGGTGCAGGCCAAAGTTCAATCACTGCATAAGTATCGGGGTTGAAATTAAGAAGATGGAAGTCGAAGTTCAAACTTCATCTTGAATTTCAACTTCTTGAATTCATAAATGCAAAGGGATGTTTGTAGTAGGTTTCGAAAATTTAGATAATGATAGAGTTTTTTGGACTTGTCACTGAAAAAACATCGATATATTATGATATAAAACATGAATTAGAAAACATAAACAATTTTTTGACATTGTTATTCGACTTTCAGATAACAAAACTCTCATTTTTTTAAACTGACGAAAGAAAAAGATAAATTACAAAATTATGTTATTATAATTTAAAAAAGAATTCTCATGTAAAATCATAAATAAATCACTATAACATGATTTTTGTGAGTAGAAAACAACTGAAAATAACTATTTCACTTGAAACTGAGTTTCCTATGGTAACTATTCGAAAATTCATGCGATGACCTGTAAACTATATACGTCCTGACGTCTACGTCATGCATGTATACAGTAACAAATTTAATTAGGTCACTCGGTCCTTGCCATGATTGGATATTCAGCCAGCCCGCATTTCACTGAATTTCCGCGAATTTTCCAAGAAGTGAAATTAGCGTTGATTGTTTGTTTAACAGTGCTTTTGTTGACTGTATTATATCGAGAAAATGCATTTCGATCAATATCATTTACTGACATTGATTTGATTATTTCAAACTTTATTTTCTATCTAGTTTTCAATGGAACTTTTCAAAAGTTGCATTTTTTATTTAGTACACTTTTTGGATAAGCTTTTTATATTTTTAATTAAAAAAAAGTCATTCAAGCAAAATTTTGATTTATGTGTTTTTTTATTCTTGGAGTCTCGAGGCAGGAAATTTTCGATGTCAGACATTTTGAAGGACTTTTTTATCTGTGTTGGAAATAGGTGACGGTGGACTTGGGAAAAGACGCTGAATTTCATTGCACGGTGACAGGGCAACCGACGCCTGTTGTGTCGTGGACAAAAGATGCACTTCCTCTGAGAGAAGGTTTGACGGGGAGAACTAAGATTTCGGGGGAGAGTGGCACGGTGCTAAGATTATCTTCCATAACTCGAGATGACAAAGGGATGTATCAGTGTTTTTCCAAAAATGATTACGAAATGGTGCAAGCTACTGCGGAATTACGTTTGGGTGGTGAGTTTTCCAAGTTTTTATTTCTTATTTTGGACACCTTGAAAAGCCAAACTTATTTAAAGTTGCAACGAAATTTAGGCACGACCTAGAGTGCAAAAAAAAAGAATGATTTCCTTGAATTATTATAAATATTCTTAATTTCAAAGTTGCTCGCTTGGAACGTATGAATTTCAAGTCGTGTCTTAATTTTGCTGCATCTTAAAATAAGATGCAATTTTCAGAGAGACAATGAAACGTCGTGAATGTCGTTGAAGGAGTTTCAAGTAAAAGTTGTAAAGAGAGAGTAAAATATTTTGAGCGTTGTCAAATTTAACAAAAAGCAAATTTGACAAATCGTTGTCAAATAAATTTAGTTTCATGAATTTTATTTCGGAGAATTCCGAGAATAACAATTTGTTAGATAATTATAATGATGATAATGAAAGAACGAACTTTTTTTTATAAGGTCAGAAAAGTTAGAAGAAATTTAATTACTATGAAGAATAATCATTATTTTTTTACAAATTACTATGAAATTTAAAGATTTCAAACAGTTTTTCTCATGCATGGAAAATGATATAACTTTCAAAATAAAAAAAACAGTGAAAATTCATCTCAAAATAAGATTCATTCAAATGCATCTAACAATAAAATTCAATTTTAAGATTGAAAATAAAACTTTTATTGATGTATTTTTTTACAATATTTCTTAAAATTTATGAAGGTATAATTTTACAGGTTATTTAAGGCAATGTTTGAATTTAAGCAATTTTTGAATTTTAAGTCATGACTTAATTTTGTTGCATCTTAAAATGAGTTGCAGTTTTTTGAGTGAAATTAAATTATCGTGAATATTTTTTTCAGGGGTTGGTTTTAAGAAACTTTGTTCAAAAGTTGAATAGAGAGAGTAAAAAATTTTTAAAGTTCATTAATACAACGTCAAATAAATTTTTTATTAGAAATTGTTATTTAGAGAAACATGAACATGATTTAAATAATCATATTTCAAAAAAATCTTGAATATTTAGACAATATTTAATTAATAATAAAGATAATCATTATTTATACAAGTTAGTTCGTTTTGTGCTTGAATTTTCATTAAATTTTGAAATCAGAAATCATTCAAAATTCAAAGATTGTAAATATTTCTCAAAACTACGAATTATTTCTAAAAATTAGGATTACATAAATAAATATTGTTAATTGTGTTGACAACATATATATTTCTTTACACGGAAAAAAACTTTTTGGCAAAAATTACCAAACAATACAGGAATCGCTGGACAATGGTGAAATTTTGTCACTTTTTCCCAAAAAATATAGTAATTTTTACCACGGGTAAGAAATCCTAAAATATGTTAAAAATTACTATATTTTTTGGGAAAAAATGACGAAATTTCACCATTGTCCAGCGATTCCTGTATTGTTTGGTAATTTTTGCCAAAAAATTTTTTCCGTGTAAAATGTAAAAAATGCTTTGAAATCTCAAATAAAAAACTGTTAAGCATAAAATAATATTGAACAAATACGTAAAATTCTAATGTTTTGGACAAATTTTTAGAAAATTTGGAATAATTTGAATAGGTTATATCGAGTTTTGGAATTTTCGAAATTTCGAAATCAAAGAAAAACTATTTCGATCGTCTAAAAAATTATCATATAGTTTCATTAAATTCAGAAAATTTGTATCATTTTAGGAAAAGTTGAATACTTTTGCAGATAGAGTTCATTATTGAGTTTTTCAAAATATCTTCGAAACATAAAAAATTGTAAAAATAAACAAAAGTTTTCATAAGTTTGACAAATTGTTACAAAACTAGTAAAGATTGAAATTAATTTAATAAAGTTAAGAAATCTGAAAATTTTTAATTGAAAAAAACATTGAAACTCGACAGATTGTTCAGAATTTCAGATAATTTCAAAAATTGACGTTTATAAATTAAGTACATTTTTTTCTTATTCATATTTTTTTCCATTTGTTAAAATGAAACTTCAGAGCTCAAAAAGTATAACAACAAAATATATATATATATATAAATGTAATTAGTTCCCCAAATTTTCATTCAGATTATAAATTCGAAAATTATAAAAAAATTACAAAAGATCAACAATTTTTTGAGTTCTGAAATATTCAAAAAAGTTCAAGAAATCTGTACCATCTTTCAAATTATTGATAAATTTCGTAATTTTTTCAGAATGTTGAAAACTTTGCTAAACTACAAGATCTTGTGAAAATTTTTTTAATTTTCCAACAAAAAAAAAACAGAATTTTGTTCAATCCCAGTAAATTCCGTCAATTGTCCAAAATTTTGACGATCTAGCACTGAAAAACCAAATATTTCGTTCACTCAAATGAATTTATAATTCAGACAAATAAATTTCATCAGACTTTTACAAATTTAAGTTCAATCAAAAAAATGTTCTTTTTAGTTTACTTAAATATTTTTGTCCAAACTCTAAATATTTAACAGTCAATAAACATTTCTTTGTCTGAACCAAGAATTTGTTCAAGTAAACCAAATATTTCCTACATTAAAGAATGACCAAATTACTTTTTCAGTTGGTAAAACATAAAAAATGCCAAATCGTTGCATCACCACATCAACATTTCTGACAAATACACCCCTTTCCCCAAAACCCACCTCCTGCAAAAAAACAAATTTATCCCCCACATTCTCATAAAAGACGAACCTTATCGTTCACGTCAACATATTGCTCGTGCTTCGCCCAAATGACACTCCACCAGTAAATTGAGCAATGCAAAACGTTTTTAACATTTCATCCTCCACGATACTTTATCTCGTCGAACCTTCTGTCACAGTGCCAGCTCGTGTTCTTTCGTTACAACCTGCCATGCATTACGTAATTAAAATAATTACTCGCGAATTTTGCCATATTTGAAATAACTTTGGACGTAGGGCGTGGTCCGTGGACTGATTTACGCCATCAGCAAACTTGCTGTGTGGTTTATTGTCGTGTCTATAATTTGGGGTTAATTCACGGGTCGGCGACCGAATTCGAGCGTCAAACCACGAATCGATAGTTCTGCTCGCACACGCTCTTGTCATGCAAATTCTCCATGTACGTGTTATGTTTCATATTATATCCTACTTGCTCTGGGTCACTATATATGCAATGTGTTTCATTGAAATGTATCATTAAGCACTGCATTTATTGTGCACATGATTTAGAAATGAATTACTATAAATGTCCATAATATGTGTATAAAAAATGGAAGGAAACACACTTTTTCATTCCCGAGATGCACAATCTACTATCAAAAGAATAACGAGCAATATAAGAGTACATTTTCTTTGTTTACGGGGAATCTTGATGATAAAAAAGCGATCATTTTCATGCCCTTATGGCCTTTGTGAAGTTGTCACGTTTGCGTGACGTCCTGCTAATGGCATTAATTTTTTTTATACTGGAAACACTGTTTTGTGCGCACCGAGATGATATCTCTCCGTGAGTTTTTCCAGATGCATGAGGATGCTTGCTCTTGTTGCGGAATGTTTGCGCGATAATGATTGTGTCAAAGGAAAATGCGATAGGATTCAGTGAAACCGCAGAGACTCGTATGGGTTGAGGATTTATATGGGATTTTCCTGAAATCAGAGTTTTCTTCCTGTTGCTTACAAAGATTTGTTTGAAAAGTAAGGAATTTAAATGTGGAGATGGGATTTGAGTGATTTGAGGTAATTTTTTACTTGATGATGACTTGCCTAATAAAATAGAATTGAATAAAATAAAATGACTTAATAAAAGTTTATTTGTTTTTCATCACGTGATATTGAATCTGAAAAAAGAAGAAAAATTCTGAAATGCGAAAAATAAAGAAACAGAGCATTAGCATTGGTTTACACGAATTTTAAAGTTTTGTTGCAAAAAATTTATTATTATTCTATGTGCATAATTCAAGTTGAGGTATTTGTTTATTTGATACTAAAATGTATAAAAAATACTAAAAATACTATCATCTGTGAAATACTGTTTAACTATACAGTATTATTTTCATAAAAGCTGTTAAAATTCTAAAATATTAGAACAAACGTTTACATACTAGAATAAAATTTTGGATTTTGGATAATTTTGAAAATGGATTAATCACTGACGAAATACATAAATTGTAATAAAAACATATGTAGATAATTTTTTTATAATATTTATTGTTATACTAAAAATATATCGAAAATTTAATTTTAGAGAACGAATTTCAAGAAACTCACATAAAAATGAGTAATCCTAGGAAATTTTTGAATTTTCAACATTTATAGAAACTTTTAACTTTGAACATTGAATTATAAGAATTTGGATGTATACAATTGAAATGAACTGATTTCAAAAATGGAAACTTCGAAATTGGGAGTTTAATCCGAATTCTGGAATGTTGTTACTTAAAACTAAAAAAAAAATTTAATAAAAGAATCGTATAATAATAATTTAATTTTGTATAATGCATTTTTATAATTATTAAGGATGATTTTCATATTATTAATTGGTTAATAATATCTAAGAATAATTTAAATTTATTATTGCACATTTATAAAATTATAAAATACAGTTGTTTCATTTTTCCAAAAGGAAAGTTGAAAAATAATTTTCTAGATTTACAAGAATTAACATTTAAATATACCATTTTTAATGAGAAGGAAACAAAATTTTTTCCGTAAATTAGAACTTGAAACATTAAAAGTTACGAATTTATGATGAAAAAAACGAAAAATATTGAAAAATTGATTAAGTGATCAGAAACTTTTACACTTCAGTTCTTCATATTTACAAAAAAATGAAAAAATTAAAAAGCTGCACATTTTTCAGTAATGCAAAAGAATAAAAATCATTCTAGTAGATAAGCTATGGGGTTTCTGTGTCACTCTAGTAGTGACCACAGGCGGAGCCCCTCGGTAAGGTAGGAACCTAACTCAAGCCGGTAAGGTAGAGTCTGACCCATGTCGGTAAGATAGGGACCTAAACTAACCCAAGTCAGTAAGGTAGGAAATAATGTGACTTAAGTCGGCAAGGTACGGACCTGCATGAATAATTATCGAGTGTCGGTAAGGAAGGGAAGCAACTGAGCAACGTTCGGTACACTATTTCCTACCTTCCCGACTTAAGTTACACTCTACCTTGCCGACTTGAGTTAGGTTAGGTCCCTATCTTACCGACACGGGTCAGACTCTACCTTACCGGTTTGAGTTAGGTTCCTACCTTACCGAGGGGCTCAGCCCGTGGTCACTACTAGAGTGACGCAGAAACCCCATAGCTTACCTACTCATTCTTTAAAGTTTCATATTTGAGAAAGTATGATATTTCATATACATCAATTTTTATTTGCTTTCGAGACTAAAATCTAAAAAAATTTTTTTTACCTTTTCGATTTGTTCAATTTATGAAAAGGTCTGTAATCATAAAAAAATATGACCTCAGTTAAAAAAAATAATAATAAGCATAAAGATTACTGTAACATTTACATAATTTTTCAAGATTTTCTGAATTCATAATTTTTTTTAGAATATTTTCTATCTTTTTGAATTTCGAAACTGGGACATATATTTTATTTGTGTAAATTAACTTTTTTTTTTACAAATTTCGAAATTTTAATAAATTTTAGAATTTAATAACTCACTGACATTAAAGTCATATTAAAATGATAAATGTGCAATATTAAATTCAAAACATTAATGAGGAAAAATTCAACAATTTTTAACAAGAATGAATTCCTCTAATTTTGATGATTTTTCGATCCTTTGGAATCGAAAAAATTCAAATTTATTTTTTGTTTCTTTTTCAAAATTTTCAGCCTCTATCGTGCTCTCATTAGGAAAATTTATACCAAATAAAAGACCGAAAGCTTGAAAACAAAAACAAAAAAAATAAAATTCTGTCTTTTTATGTCTCTAAAAGATCAAGAAATCACGAAAATTATGAAGAACAAAAATGTAGCGTTGAAAAAAAAAATATCAATCTTATTTCAAAATCATATACTCCAAAACAATAAAAAACACCTATCTTCCTACTAAATTAATAATCAGTACTTTTTTCCCAGTCAAAAACCACAATACATTCAACAAAACCACCATCAAACCTAAAAAAAGACTTTCAACCTCCAATTCAAACCATCTCAACCTTGAAAAACATTTCAAACAAATGTATCGTTATCCAAGAAATATCATTAATATTTTTTCAAAACCATATACTTTAAAATAAACAACAATAAAACACTGAAAAACACCTATCTTCCCATTAAATCAATAATCAGTATTTTTTTCCCAGTCTAAAACCACGATACATTCAACAAAACCTCCATCAAACCTAAAAAAAGACTTTCAACCTCCAATTCAAACCCTCTGAACCTTGTAAAACATTTCAAAAAACTCACCCATTGATCGTCCTCTAAAAAAGACTGCCTTCATCCCCATTCGACTATTGAACCCGCTCAAATGATTTTCTATAAAAGACACGACGCAGCTTCATGAATATTCCCAATTAAGCGTCACCCCGACGCCGCGCTCGAATTCACTTTTCTCCACCGTTCCTTTATGTAAAACTTATTTGTGGACTAAAACAATGACATCCATTACCCAGACGCTGCTCCACAACTGGCTTACAAATTCATCGAACAGACTATGCAGCCGGGTCCTTCGGTATCGCTCAAGTGCATCGCGACCGGAAACCCAACTCCGCATTTCACGTGGACTTTGGACGGATTTCCCTTGCCACAAAGCGATAGGTATTACTCTCCACTTCCGCGAATTAGGCTTCCTTTATCAATTAAATGAGTGAATTGCTAGTCCAAGATAATTGCAAGTACGGTATTAATGTTGAGATCAAATTGGTCCCATTTTGTAATGAATTAAGGTGCATAACTCGGTGTTTCTCAGATTCATGATTGGGCAGTACGTCACGGTTCATGGTGACGTTATTTCCCATGTGAACATTAGCGCTGTGAGGGTGGAAGACGGTGGCGAGTACCGTTGCTCGGCGGAAAACAGGGTAGCCAAAGTGCATCATGGCGCGCGGCTCAACATTTATGGGTCGCCTCATGTGAGGGCTATGGGGAATTATGCAGCGGTCGCGGGGGAAACAACGATCATTAAGTGCCCGGTCGCTGGGTTCCCGATAGCGAGTATTATGTGGGAGAAAGGTGAGTTGTTGATATTGGTAGTTTTCTGAGGACCAAAATGAGTAGATATCTGGAGATCTACAATAGATCTCTGGATGTCTGTAGAAGATCTGTAGATATCTACTATAGATGTGTACAGATATCATTTGATCTCGTTATAGATAAAGACTAACATAAATCTACAGGTAGATCTCTGTATATCTACTCGTAGATCACCATAGGTTCTTATAGATGTACTACTAGATCTCCGTATATCTTCGTAGATCTATTTGTAGATCTCGGTCATTTCCATGTATCTGCTGGTAGATCTATGAAGATCTTCATAGATCTATTTGTTGATCTCGGTCATTTCCATGTATCTGCTGGTAGATCTATGAAGATCTTCATAGATCTGTTTGTTGATCTTGGTCATTTTCATATATCTGCTGGTAGATCTTTGTAGATTTACGTATATCTACAAGTTGATCTCTATCATTCATCTCTCACCATATATATTTATCTTCAGAGATGTACCCAAATCTGGGATCTCTGAAGATCTCATGTAGATATCAAAAGATCAACTCATTTTTATCTGGGGAGTCGAAATTTCGTCTTGAATTTCAAGTTCTTTCACAGTCAGGATTCACTATTTGCAGGTGAAAATATTAAAAACTATTGATTTCGAATTATTTTCGTCTTCGAAGTTGTAAACAGATGTGAAATGTGGTTTTTATGTTTTACCTTAATTTCATCTTCAAATAGTGTTCTCCATTTTAGTTATGGATTTGAGGTACACCTTAATGAATTTTGTATTATTATTTCAAGACGAGTTTGAGTTTCAGCTTACGACTATTTTATTAAAATTTGATTATTATATAATTTATTATCATCAATAAGTTGAATCTATAGCCATTATTTTTTTTTTTATTTCTTTCACCATGCAGTAAATTAGATAAAAATTTTCATCTACAAATTCATGTATGAGAAAAACGAAATTCAAATGATTAGAAAACTAATTATCATTTCTCAAAAGAATTAATAAGAATAGAGTCAATTTAATATTGTGTTACAAAAAAAAGCAAAATTTTCAAAATTCCTTTATCTAAAATATCAGAAACACACATTTTTCTGATCTTCAATTTTTAAGTTTCCCATTCATTGCATGGCTATTATTATATTATTCATTTTTGTCTTCTTTACTTCGATTCTGTAGAAAATTCAAAAAAAAAAATTGCTAGAAAAGTTATTAACATTGAAGATTAAAAACGATTGATTTTCAATTAGTCGAAAATATATTATTGAAATGAATTTTTCATTGAAATATTAATTTAATCATAAAATAACTCAAATAAAAAAACAAAGAGACAGCAACAATCTTTTTTTTTTCGTTAAATTCAGAATTCTATTGATAATCCCAACAATTAAAATTATTTGAAATTTATGAATTTCAATTAATTGAATCGATACCCACAACTTCTTTTTATGTAATTCAAAATAATAATTCAATTCTTATGTAGATCATGTAATTAAATTCTTCTTAATTCTTTTTATGTATTTATTTCTCAGTTTTTTTTTTTCATTTCTTTTACCATTCCGTAAATTGGATACAAAATTTTCATCTACATATTTATGGATGGGAAACACTGAATTCAAATGAAGAGAAAACAAATCATCATTTTTCAAAAGAATTTATAGGATTACAGTCAATAGAAAATTGTGTTATAAAACACGCAAAATTTTCCAAATTCCTGTATCTAAAATATGAGAATCGTAAATTTTTTTGATATTGAAATTTTCAATTTCTCATTTGTTGCATAACTATTGTTATATCATCTTATTTTCTTCTTTGTAACTTTGATTTTGCAGAAAATTCAATTAAAAAAAACTTCAGAAAAATTATTAACACTGAAGAATACAAACGATTGATTTTCAATTAGTCGTTAAGGTGAATTTTTCATTGAGATACTGATTCAATAATAAAATGAATTTTCATCATAAAACGGAGGTACTGCAATATTCTTTATTTTTCAAGTTATTTCAAAATTTTATATATAATACCTACAATTACAACCAATTTTCAATTTTTCATCTTCTTAGCGAAGATGAATAAAGATGAAAAAAGTCGATATCAATTTGGGCTTCAATTTCATTTCACGTGTAAAACAAAAAAAACGCCAATAACTACATATTTTAACATTAAAATGTAGTCGAAAATACATTCAAAAAAGTTTAAATGAATACGAACTGTCGACTCAAGGGTATTGATTATACATTAATTTTTGTGCATTGTTAACATTGTGCATATATTTATTGTGCATTAAAATTTTTGTGCAGCGATCCATTATGCATACTATAATTGTTTACATTCATGAAAGAACAATATTTTTGTTTAGAATCATATCAACTTGTAATGACTGTTCTAAAATTGACAAATAATTCTTAAGAATGCAATAATTAATAATAATTTGATCATAGTCATCAAACTATATTTTTTTAAAAAAATTAATTCTAAAATACTTGTAAATAATACCAATACTTGCTTGTGTTGCTGATCTGTAACCCAAGTGATTTTGATTTTTATAGAAACATTATGAAAATATGTATGAGATCGACCTTATCAAATTCTTACAAAAAATTTTTTTCAAAATAGTAACCTTATGAGTAAATTTTCTCTTATGAAATTCTGTTTCCTGTTTAAAATTCTTAGAAAATAATTTTTTCATA
Organism: Platygaster orseoliae; assembly: GCA_030522825.1. Classification (NCBI taxonomy): domain Eukaryota; kingdom Metazoa; phylum Arthropoda; class Insecta; order Hymenoptera; family Platygastridae; genus Platygaster; species Platygaster orseoliae. Next base: position 22,554 of record JAPYZL010124622.1, read on the forward strand.
CAAATTATTTTCTGTGTGAAATTTATACAAAAATTTGTTCCATTAGAAATACAGTCGTACCCCCCGATTTGTCTTCCTCCCGACTTGTCTACCTCCAGACTTGTCCAGCCGAAAGTTTCTGAACCTGTCCAACCACTGAGGGGCG
>JAPYZL010124663.1:0-14271 GCA_030522825.1 Platygaster orseoliae
ATAGTTTTTGTAAATATAGCTTGGCGGTAGAAGAGCCAAGAGCGTAGCGACTCGCTGGCGAGCCCTCACCTCTAGCTGACTACCGCCAGCTATGATTTTCACTTCGTTAGTTATTTGAACAATTAAAATTTAGTAAAATAATATCTTTGTTTTCCATGAATTGCAAGTTTGTTTCTTAAACGTTTTTGACTTTACCACGAATTTTTAAAATATTTTCTGAAGTTTTTTTAGAAATGAACTAATTGTCTAATTCCTGAATACAATGATCATCATCATCACAAAGACCAAAATAAAAAATAAAAAATCGTTTAAAAACTTTCTGAAACTCTTTCAGAAATGAACAAATTATCCAATTCCTGAATTCAATGATCATCATCATCACAGAGACCAAAATAATAATCCTCTGAAATAACTATCAGTTATTTGAACAAATAAAATCTAGGAAAACAATATTTTGGGTTTCCTTGAATTAGGAGTTTTTTTTCAAACGTCTCAAACTTTACCACGAATTTTCCAAACATTTTTTGAAGCTCTTTCAGAAATGAACCAATTGTCTAATTCAATGATGATGAGTTTCATCATTTCAATGATGATCAACTCAATGGTCATCATTATAACAGAGACAAAAATAATAACTTCCTAAAATAACTATCATTTTTGTCAATCATTTCTTCTAATTACGAAATATAAGTGACCGATCACGCTTTTTATTGGCAAACTCTTTTTTTTTCTTGCTGTACCATCATCATTATCTGAATCTACCTCTAATTTCAATCATCATCATCATTATCGTGATCATCATTCGCTTTTGAACTGTCCGCTCATTTCCCAATCAAAACACGTCGGCAAATATTTACCTGCTCGCATACATAGTGTGCAACGTGCGCGATGTTAACGGTCTAGTAATACGTCCAGAGACAAAAAGAATATTGTAGGTTCGCGAAATGTCCACAATTCCGATACGAGAACAAAAAATCCGAGTTGTGTCATTCTTCCGATGCGACATTAATAATGCGTTGTGCAATGATATCGAAAGATTCCCGGAATGAATAATTGTTATGCAAATTTCATTGACGTACGTTTCGGGTTCATTGAACGTAAAAAGACGTTCGCGATTGTGGAGGCTGGGAAATTGTGATTTTTTTCATAGTTCAAGTTTAAGAGGTTAGGTAAGAGTAACAGTGCTGTATTTTTTACAGTTGTTTTGGATGTCTATTTCATATTTTGCAATCATGAACTTATAATTTTGTGAAAACGTTAGATACGAAAAGCTGTTCATAAATTAAAAAATTAGAAATTGAGAGTTTTTGATTTTACTAGCTTAAAAATAACAATAATTCTGGTTTTGAAGAAAATTTTCTTTATACAAAAATTTAGTCGAGAATGTTTTACTGGGAAAGCGTGGAAAGTGAAAATTTAAAAATTGTTTCAATGCAGTTAATTATTAGGAAAAATTAGTATCTACGAAAATGCTGAACATCTCAAGACAAACTGAATAAATGCCAAAAGTAATAAAATTCTGAACAAATAAATACGATCTACAAAACTTCAAATTCTCGAGGAACAAATTCTGAAAAGCGTAAATAGTGATACTAGAAGAATTTTAAAAAATCTTATGAAAAAATACTGGAAATCTATAATATATACAAGAAATTTTCTAAGAAACCTCTGAAAATGATTAAAATCGATCAATATTTTAATTCTACACTATTAAATTTTAGGAATCTATATTGCAATCTACAAAAAAAGGAAAAATTTTTAGAAATATGAAAATATTCTTCAAAGTTGCACGAATACTAAAAAATGAAATAATAGAAGAATTCTTCAAAAGTTTAAACACCATGTAGATATAGTTTTAATAAAAATTAAATTTATTAAATTTATTAAAAAATAATAAAAAATTAAATTCTTTTTTAGAAAACACTGATAAAATACGTTGAAAAGTACATAAAATTAATAACAGCTAGTGTTTTCTGAAAAATTAATTACAATTTTAGAAAATACTTTAAAATTTATAAAATAACTTACAATACAAAAAATCTGGAAATTTATGAAATACCCAAAGTCATAGGATTTTCCGATTCCAGAAAATTTAATAGATATTCATAATTTTAGAAAATCCTACAAGTTGTATCAATAATAAATAGTTATGAAAAATATCAAAAGTTTTCGATGAAAAAACCTTTTCCTTAAATACCGAAATTAAAAAATCAAAAAATTTCATTCATGTCACCAGATTATCAAAGATGATAAAAACGAAAAAATGCCATAAGAAATATATTTTTTCCACCACCCCGGTTCTTCCCATAAAAAACTCTTTTTTACCTTCTTCACAACGTGGACATTTTAGAGAGAAAACGATTAATATCGTGAAACTGTGAACTTTGAATTTTGCACTCCCGACTATCATTAGTTTCACGCTTATTTCAGTTATTCTTCAATATTTATGGCGTTTCGTCTCCAACTCTTCAGATTACATCAACTCTTGTCTTGTTATATCATACGTCATAACGAATTTTTCATGATTTAACAATTTCACGCTGTGAAAGTAATTTCGTCGTATGATTTTATCTCTACGTTTTAACAATTTACTGCATTGCAATAGATTTCCCTAAAACTGACAGGATAAACGAAAGCTTGAAGGAAATCTTTTTCCGGATTTTTCCAATTCACTGTTTTCTTTTTAAAAAAATTTACGATATTTCAACTAAACCCCCACAGATTTTGAAATTGAAAAACATTGATTATTTATTTTTAAATCACAAAAGTTTAAAATTGGGTGATAATGATTTTGAAATTTCGCTCAAAATAGTTGTCACTTTTTAATTGATATCTATTATATTATTTATATTAAAAAATTACACAGAATGTCTATAAATTTTGTAGATTTTAAAACATTTTGACAATCCCTCAAAACTACAAGAAGTGTGTAACATAATTTTTAAACATCAAAAAATTTGTATATACCTCTTCAGTGTTGAAAAATAAAAATAACACTTGTTCTTACTATAATCATCAACTTATATTAACGATGTAAATCATTATTATTATCATTATTATGTTATTATGAAAATCCTATATTTGGCGTCATTAAAAAATGTTTGGAAACTAAAAAATCAGAAAAATCTGTAGGCTTCCAGAAAATGACGTTAAACTTTGCAAATTCGAAATAAAAAACATGGATTATTTTTAATCACGAAAATTAAAAACTGTGTGATAATAATTTGTAATTTCCACAGAAATGATTTCAAAAATTTGTCAAAATTTCCCTCAAAATTAATTTGTTTTTTCAATTAATTTCTATTACATTATTTATATTAAAAATTCTAGAGAATGACAATAAATTTTGCAGATTTTGGAACATTTTAACAATCCCTCAAAACTACAACAACTTTATGACGTATAATTTTTAAACATCAAAGCATTTTTATATACCTCTTCAGTGTTGATAAATAAAAATAACACTTTTTTTACTATAATCATCGACTTATATAAACGATGTTAATCATTATTATTATCATTATTATATTATTATGAAAATTCTATACTTAGCGTCATTAAAAATTTTTGGAAACTAAAAAATCACAAAATCTGTAGGCTTCCAAAAAATGACGATTAATTTTACAGATTCGAAATAAAAAACATGGATTATTTTTAAATCACGAAAGTTGCAAATTGTGTGATAATAATTTGCAATTTATACTGAAATGATTTCAACAATATGTATAAATTTCCCTTAAAATTGTTATTTCATTTTAAATAATTTCTATTGCATTAGGTATTTATACTAAAAAATTCCAGAGAATGGCGATGAACTTTGCAAATTTTTAAATATTCTGACAATACCTTGAAACTACAAGAACTGTATGAAGTATAATTTTGAAACATTAAAAATTTTTTATCTACCTTTTCAGTGTTGAAAAATATAAATAAAACTTTTTTACTATAATCATCGACTTACATTGACGATTTAAATCATTATTATACTATTTATAATATTCTATAATTGGTGTCATTAGAAAACTTTTGGAAACTAAAAAATCAGAAAAATTTGTAGGCTTCCAGAAAATGACGATAAATTTTGCAGATTCGAAATAAAAAACATGGATTATTTTTAAATCACGAAAATTGAAAATAATGTGATAATAATTTGAAATTTCCACAGAAATGATTTCAACAATATATCAAAATTCTTCTAAAAATTATTGTTTCTTTACAATTAATTTCTGTTACATTATTTATTTTAAACAATTCTAGAGAATATCCAGAAATTTTGCAGATTTCAAAACTTTCTGACAATAATTAAGAATTACAAGAACTGTATAAAGTATAATTTTTAAACATTAACAATTTTTTTATGTACCTCTTCAATGTTGATAAATAAAAACAATACTTATTTTTTTTACTATAATTATCGACTTATATTGACGATGTAAAACATTATTATACTATTCATAAAACTCTATGTTTAGCGTCATTAAAAACTTTCCGAAACTAAAAAATCAAAAAAATTCGTAGGCTTCTAGAGAATGACGATACATTTTGCAGACTTGAAATAAAAAACATGGATTATTTTTAAATCACGAAAATTGCAAATTGAGTGATAATAATTCAAATTTCCTTACAAATGCTTAAAAAAATGTCAACATTTTCTTTAAAATTATTATTTCTTTTCAGTTGATTTCTATTACATAATTTATGTTTAAAAATTTCAGAGAATGTCCATAAATTTTGCAAATTATGAAACATTTTCACAATCCCTCAAAACTACAAGAACTGTATAACATACAATTTTGAACCATCAACATTTTTTTATGTACCTCTTCAGTGTTGATAAATAAAGATAATACTTCTTTTTTTTTTACTATAATCATCGACTTACATTGAAGATGTTAATCATTATTATATTACTCATAAAATTCTATATTTGGCGTCATTAGAAAACTTTTTGAAACTAAAAAATCATAAAAATCTGTAGACTTCCAGAAAATGACGATAAATTTTGCATATTTTTGGATATTTTGATAATCCCTCAAAACTTAAAAAACTGTGTGACATATTAAAAATTTATTAAACGTCAAAATCATCTACGTATAAGTTAAATTCGACCTCACAATATGCGTTTAAAATCGCATCATTCGCTATTTATGGGAAGCTTTTCCGATTTTTCCACTCTGTCATTGCAAAATATGAGAAATGACGAGGATTCACGATCTGCCGGTGTTTACGATCGCGCCTGGAGTAACTCGAAGGGCCATTAAACGACGAAGCGAAGGAATTAATTAACGTCGACTCTCAGTCGATAGCAATTGCGACGGCGTGAAAGGTTCCGAAAAAATCACGGTGTTTTGCACCAACGGCAAGTAAAGAATGACGCAAGTCGCAAGCGCAACCGCCAATTCCTCGTCGATTTTTGCGCGTTGTTTGATCACGGTGATCAATATACATTATTGAACTCGCGTTTATTCTCCCTGATGCAAATCCAGTCACTTTCTATTAATTTTCATGTCATAAAATAGAAACTACAAAATCCAAAAAATTTCCAAATTTTGTATAACATATTTCGAGTTTTTATCTACCTCTTCAATGTCGACACATAAAAATAACACATTATTGTTAGACTGTTTTTTGACGTTGGTCATTTAATTATAATTTATAATCAACATTTTTTCAAAAATGTACTCTTAAATCGCAGTAAAAATTTCTGACATTTCTTATGTTTGAACTTTGACTCGAATTATTGAGGAAACACATTTACATTCAACAATGAAACAAAAAAAAACTGTTTACACTGACGATTTCCGAAAAAGCAAATCATACATAACACGTTGATCCTACTTTTTTACGATGGTTTAAGAAGTATTACAACTATAAATTGATAGTCATTCAAATTCCGAATGTATTTCGACGAAATTGTTAGTGTCATTAGCAATCATTTGCGTAGTATCGTTAAGGAAATGATACACGGTAACAGAGTTTCAAACAAAAAAATCTTGTTGTTAGGGTAAAAATTTTATATAAAAAATTCTCTATTTTCCATACTTAAATTCTCACTTTATACCTACAATATCAATTTATTCAAATTAAAAAAACTTTTTGAAGCCTTCGAAATCCTATCTGCGAAAATTTCACATAATAATAATTCACTCAAAACCCATACACATTACAGTAGATATATAATATTTAACGCTCAGATCTGTCTAATGTTTCAACTCAATTAGTCACAATTTATACAAATGATCAAACTCAAACGCGTCCATTCATCACTTATAACTTTTATCGAATTATATTAATAATTATGAATTCTTAATCTTCGCAACATTTCTATGGGCAAATGTATCTTATTTCAGCAGACATGCAATTAGAAATCGCGTGTAACTATAACAGTACCAATCGTAAATCCATACAACAAGACCATTAAATTCAATATAGTAAATTATCCAAACCGTTAATCCTTTGCAACTATCGAAATCGCATTAGTTATAATGTTACGACTTTTACAATGTTTACAACGCTGATTCAATTTCCTAATTCAACAAGTAACAAACTACAACGAAATTCTAAATTATATTTTACAACTCTGCAATTTTATCATCTTTACTGCATTTTTTATTACCATTTGAATTTCATTTGTAAAATTGATTGTTGAAAATCATGCCATTCAATTTACGAGCTATAAAAGCTCAATGAAGCTCGTAAAATATAATGACTTGAGATTCTATCACATTTGTAATTGCATAATATAACTTTTTCGCCCTGTCATCAGTTTGATGATTTTTTTGGGGAAATTTCATGTGTCACGAAGTAATTTTTTCATTTCTGTAACTACTCAATTAAAATACACCTTATTTATTCATGAGATAAGTACAGTAATAAAAAATAATTTGTATATAGTCGTGCAAGTTACATCGATCACTGGAAGATTCAATCAGGTAATTTGTTTATGTAATTACGATGATGTTCAGCTCTGCTCTTAGCCATTGATTAGCTTTTAATTGATGCATCAAGGTACATGATGGCGAATTAGGATAGTGATTATCTGATTGTTCGTAAATTAATCACGTATATTACGGAAAAATTATTTGGTTTCTTGGAATTGTGGTTTGTCCAGCGTACAAAGTTTGACCCAGTCAATTATACTTTCTCTACTCGTATCATACGGCGAAGGAACTAGATCAGGGTCGAAAGTAATGCAGCTCGATGCACTGTTTCTTTGGTGTGCACTTTCTTTGGCTTTTGTTTTATTGAATTTTAATCTGAGGAGAGTTTCTTTGAGAATTTGGATTCTTTATATTTAGGTATATTCGAAGATATTTTAAAGTGTAGGGAAATCGGTGATTTTAAAGGGTTTTGACGAGTTCAATGGGGGGGGGGGGGGTGTGGTTTTTTTTTTTTTTTTTTAATTGTGGGAATTTTTGGGGGGTTTTTGGGTTTTTTGTTTATTGAAATTGCTGAATATTTTGTATTTTTAATTTGTGATTTTTTTGATGGAAATGATGGGAAAATTTGTTAATGGAATTTCGTTAAAATTCGAAGGTTTTTCGTGATTTTTCCTATTATTATTAAGTATATTAATCATATTCGCGAAAATAAGAAATAAAAAAAAAACTATAAAAGTATGAATTTTTAGTTATACTTTCTATTAAATTAAATTTATTTTAATTAAGGTAGTTTTTTTCGGAGGTTTTTCAAGATTTTATGAAAAATTGTTTAAGTGAAGTAATTTATTAATATTTTCGCTAATATTACTTTAAATTTTAAAGGTTTAATAAATTTTGAAATTTTTGAGAATATTTATGTTAATCATGAAATATTTACATAAAAAAAGTTTTAATTTAGATAATTTTGTGCTTTCTCGTAACTATACTGATACTTTAATGAAGTTTCTAGAAATTTTAAATGTATTGTCAGTTTACAATAATTACAATAATTTTTTTCTAACTTGTTAAATTTCTGATATTGTATATTAACTTTGAAAATGAATTTGAATTCATTGACAATTTGAGAAATTTCAATAAAATATCATTGAAAAATTTCCGGTGAAACTTTGTCAAATGTCGAAAAATTGCTTCTAATATTTATGAATTTCGCGACGGTTAAAAATTTCTGGATTATCAGTGAAATGATGAGAAACTTAAGAATTTTCGGTGATTTTATACTATTTTTAGAAAATTTTACTAAATTTTTTCCATGTGAAGTAAAATTAATGACGATAATTGTGAAATAAAAAATTTTTTTTCTTCAAAAATTTTCAAAGATTGTTGAAAATGTATGCATGACAATTCTCAAGGGTTTTCTGTGTTTTTTGAGAATATTTTGAGTTTTCGTTAACTTTATTAAAAATTTGTGGTGATAATTGAGATTTTTCAGGATTCGTTTCATTTTTGAAATCTACAAAAAAAAAGTATAATTTTGAATTTAGTGCTCTTTAGTAATCATTAAAAGAAAATTTAAAACACTTGTCAGTTTACAATAATTGCAAGAAATCTTGATTGGATTTCAATAATTTTTAATAATTTTTATGATTTCTTAGGGATAATCGTTTGTTCGTAATCAGTTAAGTAAATTTGACCAAAAAATTAAAAAAATTTTCACTTTGTTGATCACAGCATTACAAATATTCGAGTATCTATATTCATTCTTCTGTTTTTCATTATTCAACGCGATTTAAAATGTGAAAGAATATTTTTCAAGACAATATCATATAGTATTTTACAATTTTTTTCTGACAACTAAAAAATGTTTAACGTTTTTTTCTTACAAACAACAATGAAATTTTTTTACATTTTTAGGATATTTTTTAGTGATTCTAGAAAAATTTGAGAATCATTTAACCATTGCCTGTGAGTTTTTTATATTTTTCGAAATGATTTTATTCATTTTCTAGGATAATCAAAAATTCACACTTTTACGAAAATTTCAAAATACACTGGCTAGTTCATCGAAATTCACGATAAAAATAGCTATTTTGTTTTTCATCCGGAATATATCAACTTTCCAAATGATTTGATAATTTCTTTTTAAATATAAGAAAAATTCTCAGAAACGCCGAATTAATACACCTAAAAAACTGAATTTCAAATATTTCCAAAAACATAATTGATTTTAGTATTGTAAAAGTATTCATCATTTTTAGAAATTACAAAATGTTTTTCAATAAACTTTTATAACAAATGATCAAGTATGAAACTAAATTAATACTACTCTCTTCAATCGAAAAACATAACAATAACAGTTTCACGAATTTCAATTAAGATATTTTTCTTACAAATAACATCCTTTTTTCATTTCAGTTATAAATATTTTTTTAAAATTGAATTTTTGTTATCAAAATATATTCAAACAATATATAAAAATATACAAATATATATTAAAATTTATAAATTTATTTTTCAGCTATCAATTTATAATGAAAAATACATAAAAAAGTGATACATTTAAAACACAAAAGTAAATTCCAGTAAATTTCGTTATATTTCCTTCCATAGTCTATTAAATATTATCAATCAACCAATACGATTATAAAAAATTGTATTTGAATTTAAATATCTCATAAACACGAATTGAAAAATCTTCAACAACTTTTTTACAATAATTAAACGTCGAATTAGTGTATTCCAACAATCCTCCCCCCCCTCCCCCCCAAAAAAAATAAAAAATTAATGAAATCCCAGATCCATCGCGATAAATGCCAAAGTTCTGCCAAATATCAACGAGTCAGTTGCGAAATTAATTTTTGAACTTTCGATTTCTGCGAAACACAAAAGTGTTACGAGACGAATCCTCTTGTGGATTTATCGCAGACTGGCGAGGAGAGCAATCGAGTTCCCATCAGGTATAGAATGCAAGTATGATGACCGTTCGCTGGGCTACTTGGAATGACCGCGTACCACGTTTAACGAGAGAAGAGAGGCTCTAGAATCGCTATTACGGAGTTCGGCTAGGTTAGGTACAGTCCTATCAGGCAGTTTTCCACGTGACACAAGCATTTCCCGGTTCCTAGAAACAATTTTGCATTAGAGAAACAGAATTGAAAGTTATCTTTTAAGTTAGGAAGCAGTTAACAAACTGTTTGATATAAAAAAAGTGTGATATATCGTTGAATTATTTATAATTATACTGAGATATAAATTATTATAAATTTCTAAAACTATCAAATGTTTTATTCACATTCAAAATCTTTTTACGTTCGGTTTTTTGCGCGATTTCAAAAAAAGTCATCACCATAGATTTTGTTAAGGAAACGTTTGTTTGTAAAATTAAAAATTCCATACATTTCTTAATACACATTAAAAAATACAAAAAAAAACAACTGAAAATTTTTTTGTCGAAAAAATACAAAATGTTTTTATTCCTTTTAAGTTCTAAAATTAAAATCAATGCTAGGAACTTGACGATGAAAAGAAATTATCGTTTTTTGTAGATTAATTTGCGAAATTACATTGCATACAATACGTTATTGACATTTCTTCTATTGAACAGTCAACACAGCATTAGCAAAAAAATTTCAATGGAAGAATGCATTATATCTTTGTCCCAGATTCTTCTCATCAATTATTAAAAAAACTTTCCTCTCAGTATTGAACAAAATGACTGGAGATTCCATGATTCTATTTTTTGCAGTTTTGAATCTTGACATTTTTTAGAATTCGGTAGTTGCAGTTTATGAAAGAAAATTATATTTCTTACCTAACCTTGTACCTATTGAATTTAATTGCGATTCTGAGTAATGAGTGTTTTTAGTGTTTTCAGGGACGAAAAATAATTTTTGCGATATTATTTAAAAAAAAAAACTTTTCATTTACTTGGAGTGTCAGTGCTAATTAAAAAAACAAATTCAGACACTTATTGGTTAAAAAATATAATCTCTCGAATAGAAAAAAAACTACAGAGTCGTAGAATTAATTTGAAAAGATTCAGAACACTTTTTTTTCGACAAAAATTGTCGAAAATAATAGAATACCTTTGAAACTCCTAAATCCCCAAAATTGTATTTTTTAAAAAAATCTCAACGAATTTCCGAACCACCCTCAAAAATTCGTCAAATGACACTTTTTCTTCCTATTTTCCTACCTCCTCAAATGTCAGTGCAGTCCTGAAATTAAAAAAAAAAAATTATAAATTCAAAATCAAAGTAGATAACAGAGTATTTAAAAAGAAAGGATAAATAAAGAATATAAAAAATAATAAAAAGAGGTAAAAATTTTCCGAACAACACTTTTTTCCTACTTTCCTACAATCTCAAAGATCAGCACAACCATAAAAATCAGAACTGAAAAGAATAAATAATTAATTTGGCGTATGAAAAAACAAAGAATAAAAACAATTGACTTCACGAAAATAAAATTTTATATCTGAATGTGATGTGAGGCCGATTTACCCACTCAGCGAAAAGCAACCAAAAAGGCAACCACAGGGCAACCGGGGCACTACCAGGTCACTACCAGGGAGCTCCCAAACCACTCCCAATGTCACTTATACGACATTTATTGGTAGTGCCCCGGTAGTAACCTGGTAGCTACCAGGGAGCACCTAGGAGGCTACCAGGTAGCATCCTTGTTAAAAATTTTTTGAAAGATAAATATAATTATAAAAAGTGCTGATTAGCAATTATACCATACGGTTTACATTTATAGTTTGTCATGTTACCACTCCACCCACGTACTCACCCACGCATTAACTGTACGTATCTTTTCAACCGCTGAACCAAATTTGATGGTATTTTTAATTACATAATCGTCATCCTTGATGATGATTTATGATTATACATTTCCTTTTCAACCCCACCCACCCACTTACGAACGCATACATGCAATCTTATACTGGGTGTTCCAAGTAAAGTGTAACAACCGGAAACCATAGATTCCATAGAAAATCTAATACTTTTTTTCCTTTGTCATTTTTTGAAAAACTCAAAATGAAGAAAATTATTTAAGCCAAAAATTTTGATAATAAATTTCCTGTGACGACAAGTGGGAGTCAAATTCACGGACCAAACTTTTTCCGAAATTTCTTCATATTTTCCTGAATAAAAAAGTCCTTTGCCACTTTTTACAAAACTTAAAATCAAAACAGATGTTCGAGTTTGAAATCTGAGGAATCTGATTAGTTGAAACTTTTAACTCGAATATCTTTTTTGATTTTCAGTTATGTAAAAAGTGGCAAAGGACTTTTTTATTCGGGATCTATAAAATTGGTGGGTATTGCTGTTTTTCAGAGAAAACTCCACTCGCAGAAGAAAATATTGTTCATAAAAAATTTCCTTTTTTGATTTCCTATCAGATAGTAAAGAAAATTGGGGATATAGAAAGTTTCTAAAAAGTTATGACTGAAAAATCGATAAAATTGGTGGAAATTGTTGTTTTTCAGAGAAAATTTCACTCGCAGAAGAAAATATTTTTGATAAAAAATGTTCCTTTTTCGATTTCCTATTAGGAAGTGTAAAGAAAATTGGGGATACAGAATGTTTCTAAAAAGTTATGGCGGAAAAATCAATGAAATTGGTAAAAATTGCTGTTTTTCAGAGAAAATTGCATTCGCAGAAGAAAATATTGTATATAAAGAATTTCCATTTTCTAATTCTATCAGAAAGTGAAAAAAAATTGGGGATACAGAACGTTTCTAAAACGTTATGGCGGAAAAATCGATGAAATTGGTGAAAATTGCTGTTTTTCAGAGAAAATTTCAATCGCAGAAGGAAATATTGTTCATAAAAAATTTCCTTCTGTGATTTCCTATCAGATAGTGAAAAGAAAATTGGGGATACAGAACGTTTCTAAAAAGTTATGGCATAAGAACCGATGAAATTGTTTGAAATTGCTGTTTTTCAGAGAAAATTTCACTCGCAGAAGAAAATATTGTTCATAAAAAATTTTCTTTTTGGATTTCCTATCAGATAGTGAAAAGAAAATTGGGGATACAAAACGTTTCTAGAAAGTTATGTTGGAAAAATCCGGAAAATATGAAGAAAATTTAGAAAATGTTTGGTCAGTGAATTTGACTTCCACTTATCGATAGAGGGCATTTATTATTAAAATTTTTGCTTAAATATTTTTTTTAATTTTGAGTTTTTCAAAAAATGGCAAAAGAGAAAAGTCTTAGATTTTCATAAGGAATCTATGGTTTTCGGCTGTCACACTTTACTTGGGACACCCTGTATACCTTTATGTAAAATATATTTTCGCAATATAATTTCATGAAATAATGAAAATTCTCGTTATGATAAGGATATATTAATTTCCAAAATCAGATAAATAAAATTTTTTGCAATGCTTTGTGTTCAAAATTTTTTTGTTTTCCCATTCTCCACGTATAGGAAAAACGATAGTATAGGTATATAAGATTGCATGTGTGCATTCGTGAGTGTGTGGATGGGGTTGAAAATGAAATGTATAATCATAAATCATCATCGAGGGATGACGATTATGTAATTAAAAATACCATCAAATTTGGTTCAACAGTTGAAAAGATACGTACAGTTAATGCGTGGGTGAGTACGTGGGTGGAGTGGTAACATGACAAACTATATATGTAACCTTCTCTTGAGTTTAAAAGAATATACTATTCAAGATTTCATAGAATTCGGTTCAGCTGTTAAAAATATACAGTTAATGCGTGAGTGAGTGCGTGGGTGGGATAGTAACACGAAAAACTATATACGTGAACCTTATTTGAGCTTTAACGAATCTATTATAAAAGATTCAATAGAATTTCGTTCAGCGATTAAAAAGATACAGTTAGTGCTTGGTGAGTGCGTGGGTGGGGTGGTAACATGAAAAACTATATATGTAACCTTTCCTTGAGTTCAAAAGAATATATTATTCAAGATTTCATAGAATTCGGTTCAGCGGTTAAAAAGATACAGTTAGTGGGTGGGTGAGTGCGTGGGCGGGATGGCAACACGAAAAACTATAGACGTAAATCTTATCTGAGCTATAACGAATCTATCATAAAAGATTCAATAGAATTTCGTTCAGCGGTTAAAAAGACACAGTTAGTGCGTGGGTGGGGTAGTAACATGACAAACTATAAATGTAAACCGTATGGTATAATTGCTAATCAGCACTTTTTATAATTATATTTATCTTTCAAAAAATTTTTAACGAGGATGCTACCTGGTAGCCTCCTGGGTGCTCCCTGGTAGCTACCAGGTTACTACCGGGGCACTACCAATAAATGTCGTATAAGTGACATTGGGAGTGGTTTGGGAGCTCCCTGATAGTGACCTGGTAGTGCCCCGGTTGCCCTGTGGTTGCCCTCTGGTTGCCTTTT
>JAPYZL010124677.1:0-11297 GCA_030522825.1 Platygaster orseoliae
TAAGTTTCCTCTCTAGTAAAGTTAAAACCTATAGCTTTGTCCTTAAAACTTATAAGTTTTCGAATTTCCTTATAAGTTTCGAAAAAACTTATAGAAATTTTTGCCGACTTATAAACAATCCGTATAAAAAATTTATAAGTTTTCCGAGTTCTAAAAACTAGACTAATAAGTTATTTTGGTTTATAAGGCCAATCTTATAAATTTTCTATGAAGTCTCTTTCAAAATTATTAAAATCGTTTCGCCGTATAAGTTCATACTATGTTCTCAAACTGCATCATAGACCTTTACAATATTAGATTTGTAATGAAGAAAATTTTTAATTCAACTTTCATTTATAAGGATGTCTCAGTGTGGTAGACTGCGCATTAACACCTCAAACGGCCCGGGTTCGAATCCTGTCATATGCGAATTAATTTATGAATTTTGATTTGTGTGATAACAGGTCAATGATAACAACAAACACAAAGTAAATCTTTATCTATATATTATTTGAAAATATAATTGGGAATAATTTTTTCGTAAAAAATTTCGAAATTCTTATAAATTTTAAAATTCCTCATAAAATTTTCACTACCTTATAAGGATTTTATAAGGACACTTTATAAGGATTTTATAAGGTCACTTTATAAAAAGTTTTTATAAGGTTTTTATAAGGTTTCAAGTTAGCAGGGATAATAAAAAAATTATTCTATTCATGAAATATACAATTATTTTGAAGACGTTTGATAAAATTATTTTAATATTTTATAAATAATGATAGAATCGATGCTCACGAAATAAAATATATTAGAAAATATAAAAAGTTAAACAAATCTTATCCAATAAAATGAAATATCATCACTATAATTTAAATATTCTGATCACTAAATAATTTGCGAAAAATTAAAATTTGATTTAAATTTTCTATACTTCATAACGTCAATAAAAGGTCGAATAAAACTTTTTTGTTCTAATTTTTAAGTTTCCTATCTAAAGATTGTTAAAACTTCTTGTGAACTGAAAGCTTTTTTTACTACGTCCCTGATTAATAGCGCTAAAAGAAAAAAACCTTGGACATTTTCCAGATCGATCAATACAGCAATCGGATAGCTTCGGTTTTTCAAAAAGCAGGGTTCAAAAAAGGGGACGCGGTGGCATTGTTCATGCCGAATAAGCCAGAATACATCGCAATATGGGTCGGATTGGGAAAACTCGGTGTCATTTCTGCACTGATCAATACCAACTTGCGTTTGCAAACGCTCGTTCATTGCCTTACTATTGCCAAAGTCAGAGCCATAATATATGCAAAGGAACTGTCTTTTGGTATGAATTTAAATCGCAATTTTTTTCCCTGTAACTCATTCTTATTCAAATTAATTGTAAGAGTTTCGAAATTGTTGAACATGGAAAAATAAAGGAGTATAGGCCATTTGCAGTGAGAAATATTTCAGAAAACTTTTTTTTATACATTTTTTTTCAATATTCTGCATTTTTGTGAAAGTATCTTAAATTTGAACATTTTTTCGTTGTTTTTCATAAAACTAGGTGCTTAATTATATTGAAAAAAATCATGAAGTAGATAAAATAATAATGAAATTTCGAGTTTCTTCTTTCATGAACGCCGATTTTTTTCATCGAATTCACAACAAAATAAGAGTTAAAAAAATCAAGTATGGAAGAATTGAGAATAAATGTATAAATTGAATGTCTAAAAATTAAATGTCTAAATCTCACATTTTTTGATAAGAATATTTTTCGTTCGATTTTTACATCATTCAAGATAAAATTTGTTGTATGATAAAAAAAATTATATTTTTTACAATTGTAACTGTCTAAAAATGCGATAAATTTAAAATTTTGAAAATTCCCTATCGAAAACATCGAGATCACAAATTTTTTTAACTATACTTACAACTATTTTTTATTTGTTTATTTTCAAAATTAACTCTTGTACTTTGCATTAAATCCAATAAAAAATCTTTATCGAAAATTTGCGTATTCAAAATATTGCATAATAAGATCAGAAAAAAATTCTCCCTTTAATTACAAGAAATTGTTCAACATGGAAAAAAAACAGTTTAGGCCATTTTCAGTGAGAAATATTTCAGAAAACTTTTTTTTTAATTTTGCTTCAATCTTCTTCATTTTTGTAAACGTATCTCAACTTCGAACATTTTTTCTTTGTTTTTCAAAAAACTGGTTTTTTAATTTATAATTTTATTATTAAAGAAAATCATGAAGTAGTGAAATTAATTATGAAATTTCGAGTTTCTTCTTCCATGAACGCCGATTTTTTTCATCAAATTTACAACAAAAGAAGAGTTGAAAAAAAGTCAAGTATGGAAGAATTGAAAAATAATTATAGTTATGAATTTAATTTAGGAAAATTTAGATTCATGATATGAATTGAATTATTTTTCGAACTTAAATGTCCAAGGATGTCTAAGAATGTGATAAATTTATGATTTTGAAAATTCCTCATCGAAAATATCGAAATTACAAAGATTTTTAACTATACTTACAACTATTTTTGACTTTTTTATTTTCAAAATTTATTCAAATCTTTTACTTTACATTAAATCCAATACAAAATTTTCATCGAAAATCTACGTATTCGAAATACTGCACAATAAGATCAGACAAAACATTTTCCCTTTATTAACAAAAATTTATAAGAATGCAACAAATTGAATTTTGTGATACAAAATACGTACATTTTCAGAATTTCAGAAAAAACAATTTTTTTTGCCATTGAAATTTCTATTTTTCATGGATTAAATCCATAACCACAACCTATTTCGACTTTTATACTTTTTTTTGTTCTTTCGACTTTTATTTCATACCGAATTCGATAAAAAAAGTATGAGCTCTAAAATTTAAAAGAATCATTATTCATATCTTTGTAATTGTTGTATTTTCCAATCATTCAATCAAAAATCTGAAACCATAATATTCTAAATTCTGTTTAACGCAAAAAATTATAGCTTTTTAAAACTGCATCAAATTGCAGTAAATCATAATTCTCGATTTTCGATATAAATTACGTTTTAGTGTCTGATAGTTTATCAACCAATTTCGATTTATTCTAAAAAATGATCAAACCTTATACAGTATATAAATAACATGCAGAAAACATAATTTATTTCTACTATTGTTTTTTAAGCACAATGTTACTACTATGATTTTGTTGTTTTATACCACTCATAAAGATACAAAAAAATTTATCAAAAGCATCTATTTCTTTGAAAAAAATTAATCAAAAACTACATTTACCAGAAACCCAATTGAAAAAAATAAAGAAAAAACTTTAATCCTTGAGAAAAACGTAGGCTTCTCGATACATGTGTTATTTGTTGACTTGAAAATATTGAAAAATTATAGCTGTGGAAGAAATCAGAACTTCAGTCGTCGACGTTGTAAAGTACCAACATGGATGTGGCTTGAATGAGAATTCGAGTTTTTATAAAAATTTGGATCGACTTTTGTCGGAGACTTGTACAGAGCAACCAATAGTGGAAGTGGAACCTGGTTACAGAGACAATTTGTTGTATATTTATACCAGCGGAACGACGGGATTGCCTAAAGCCGTTTTAATACCACATTCAAGGTAAAATTTATTACATATAATTTATATTTTGTGAATGCAACTAGTTGTGTAGATAGAGAGGGTTTTGGGGTAAAACGTTTTCGAAATTAGAATGACAATTATTATTCCATGTAAAAATAGAAAAAAGTAAAAATGCAAACTTTGAAAAATCACGTGTAAAAATAATAAGCAATAATAAAATAAGGAAAATCATTAAAAATGTACGAAATGTAATGTATTGAAATCTGATGAATATAAAAAAGTAAAACTATATTCAAATTCCATAATTTTTTCTGAAATAAAATTAAAACAATTGATGTTTGGAAAATATTTTCAACTAAGTGATTAATAAAAAAAACCAGAATCTACGAAAATGCCAAAAAATCTAAGACACTTTAAATCCTGGAGGATCGAATTCGATGAATATACATAACAATCTGTAAACGTATTATAAAATCTTTCAAAATTTCATAAACACTTAAAAAATTATTAAATACGATAAATCTTTCGACACTCAAAAACTAGGTAAAGATAATTTCCTCAAAAATTTATAGAACTTGGAATCCTAGAACATATACTTGTAGAAATCGGTATATAATACCATAAAAAACTTGAGACTGTATAAATACTAAAAAAAATTTTTGAATGTTGAAAAATGAAAAATGTTTTGAGACTTGTAAATCTTCGAAATTCCTAATTTGCACAAAAATTCGGGAAAACTTTAAATTCTTTTGCCAAAAAAAAAAAGGTTCTGAATATTAAATTTTAATTTCTGAAGTCGTGAATGTTTATAATGTATTAATCGATGACGATGGATTGATTTGTTTAAGGTATTTGTTAGTTGCAACCGCAACTTTCTGCTTTTTGAATTTGAGACCAGACAGTGACATCATGTACAATCCGATTCCTTTGTACCATATGGCAGGAGGTCTCGTTGGTACCAGTTGCGCCCTAATCAGGGGCGTTCCCAGTGTCTTAAGAACTAAATTCTCAGTTACCGCGTACTGGAGGGATTGCATTAAATATAACTGCACGGTAATTTATTATTAGTATGATAATTTTGAAATTGAGTTTGAATACATTGATATTTGACGATTAAAAATTGATTCAGGAACCAACATTAACTAATAAAATAATAAGTTCTTACTTTTTTTTATTTACAATAAGTTTCTCGCAAATTGAATAGAATGACGTTAGAGAGTACACCAACGAATTTAACAATGGCAGTTTCATGATCTGAAAGTTAAAAAAAATTGAAAATTTTGACTCATAACTTCGAAAATATTAAACTGGTATTTCAATTTTTGGTTCTGTCGAATGCAAAATTTACACTATGAAGTTTATGTCTGTATTTTACCAGTTCGAGAAACTTAGGAATCAACCTTGCAAGTTTGAATTTTCGATGTCAGAAAATAGTATTCGAAAATTTTTGAATCTTTTGGAGTTTCAAGAACAATTAGGAGTAAATTACTTGAAATTTACATTTTCTGTTCTATCAATGAAGTTCGAAAAATCAAAAAAAAAAAAAAAATCAATGTAAAATTGTTTATCGAAACAAATGTCTGGAAGTGAAATAAAAAAAATTCTGTACCTATATAGGGTGACCCAAAGTCAACAATCAATATTTCAGGGGTTTATAGTTTATGGAATTCTAAGACGAATTTTCCATTGCCATTTTCCACAAAACTCAATATCAACAAAGATATTCAAGTCTAAAATTTCACCAATGAACGCACTCTTACGAGAAGTGGGGGTGAAAACCACGGACCAAAATTTGCCGAAATTTTCTGCTTATTTTTCTGAATAGAAAAGTCCTTTGCAGTTTTTCAAAAAACTCAAACTCAAAAAAGATATTCGACTTGAAAGATTTAACCAATCAGATTTCTCGTATGCAAAAATCGAATATCTTTTCTAGTTTTGAGTTTTTTGAAAAACTGCAAAGGACTTTTCTATTCAAAAAAATAAGCAGAAAATTTCGGTAAATTTTGGTCCGTGGTTTGTACCCCCGCTCCTCGTACACTGAGAGAACGATTTATTGACAGTTAATAAATATTTATTTGGATATGAGCAAATAAGTATTGTTTTGTCTCAAAAAAATACACGTCCCATGAAATAAAATTTGTTAACTGTTAACAAATCAGGATTTGAACGGACTGTTCCAAGATATGAATTGTTAATAAATCGTTTTCTCAGTGTAAGAGCGCGTTCATTGGTGAAATTTCAATAACTCGAAAATCTTTGTTGATTTTGAGTTTTGTTAAAAATGGCAAAGGAAAAATCGTCTTAGAATCTCATGAAATATAAACCCCTGAAATATTGATTGTTGACTTTGGGACATCCTGTATATTGGAAGTTTAAAAAATTTGTAGCTCATGTATTTCAGTAAAAAATTATTTAACATGAGAATTTTTGGAGTAAAAATTTAATTTTCAAATTTCAAAACGTAACATTTGCCTAGAATTCAGAACACTTGAATTTGAAGTTTTAAAGTTTGAAATCACCAAAAGATTCAAAAAATTTTTAATTTTTTCAAATTTAAAGAATAATTAAAATGAATTACTTGAAATTCACATTTTCTGTTCTAGCAATCAAGTTTGAAAAATCAAAAACTAAATAATGTGAAGTTGTTTATCGAAACAAAAGGTTGGAAGTGAAATAAAAACAAAATACTGGAAATATTGTAATATTAGAGGTTCAAAATTTTTCAGCTAATGTATTTTAGTGAAAAATTGTTTAACATGAGAACTTTTGAAGAAAAAAAAATTTAATTTTCGAATTTCGAAACGTAACATTTATATGCCTAGAATTCAGAACATTTGAATTTGAAGGTTTCAAGTTTTAAATCACCAAAAGATTCAAAAAATTTTCAATTTTTGGAATTTAAAGAATAATTAAGAGTGAATTACTTGAAATTCACATTTTCTGTTCTAGCAATCAAGTAAAAAAAATCAAAAACTAAACAATGTAAAATTGTATATCGAAACATCGAAACATTCGCAACAAACGTTTGGAAGTGAAATAAAAAAAAATACTGTAAATATTGGAATATTACAGTTTCAAAAATTTTCAGCTGATGTATTTCAGTAAAAAATTGTTTTACATGAGAATTTTCGAAGAAAAAAATTTAATTTTCAAATTTCAAAACGTAACATTTGCCTAGAATTCAGAACACTCGAATTTGAAGTTTTCAAGTTTGAAATCACTAGTAGATTCAAAAATTTTTTACTCGAAAATAATTCACCTCAAGTACCGCACTATACTTCTAAATTGAAAAAAAAATAATAATAATTTTCATCGGTTTTAAATCCGTCAAAAGTGAGCTAAATGCACGGAGAGAAATGGTTCGGTTACAGCAACGGTTGATTTAGTAAAATATGGACCCACCAAAGTTTTGGATACTCCAACCAAAACTTTGGTTATGACAACCAAAACTTCTGTTATAGTAATTAATGCTCAATTTTCATGACTGGTCAATGAGTTTCACTAACCAATAATTTGGTTATCATGTCTAAAGTTTTGGTTTTACTACCCAAAACTTTGGTGGGCTCATAATTTACTGAATCAATGGTTGCTGTAACCAAAAAGTTCTCTCTGTGTGGATTTTTCATCGAAGCCTTTTTTTTCAGTTACATGTTACAAGTATTTTCATTTATATAAATATAAAGCTTTAATCGTTTATATTTTTTTTTACAGTTGTCACAGTATATTGGCGAAATGTGTCGGTATTTGCATGCGGCTCCCCCTCAGCCCGAAGACACAGCGCATGCTGTTAGGTTGATGGTAGGAAATGGCATGCGGCCACAAATTTGGCAGAGTTTCGTAAATCGATTCAAGGTTGCCGAAATCATGGAAGTTTATGGGTCGAGCGAAGGAAATGCCAATATTAGTGAGTATTTATCAAATTTTTATCTACCTTAAAATATAAAAATAAATTTCGAAAAACCCTCCCGAAAATTTTTTCTGCTTATGCAGAAATACAGATCATCAAATCAGATTTGATGAAAATGTAAGAATATGTATACACGAAAAAAAATTGTTTGATTATAGCAACCATTGATTTAGTAAAATATGCATCCATCAAAGTTTTGGGTTCTTCAACCAAAACTTTGGTTATAGCAACTAATGCTCAATTTTTATGAATGATACTTAGGTTGCAATAACCATTTATTCGGTTATCATACCTGAAGTTTTGATTGTACTACCCAAAACTTTGTCAGGCTCATATTTTACTAAATAAATAGTTGTTGTAACCAAAAATTCTCCGTGTATGACATCAAAGGAAAAAGGTTATTAAATATACTGCTTGTTTATGTAAAAAACTTTCAAGACAAATTTATTGAAATGACCACAAAAAAAATTAACCTAACTGTTTTTTTTTTAAAAAGTCATGCTTTCCACAAATAGTTTTCTCGTAAATAAAACAAGTAAAAAAGGTTAATGTTTTCGTGTGTTTTCAGTAAACGTCGATAATAAAGTCGGAGCTGTTGGTTTTGTGCCCTCATTTCTCCCGAAATCTCTGCATCCAGTCGCAATTATCCGGGTGGATCCCGAAACTTCGGAGCCAATTCGTGGCCCTGACGGATTGTGTATCAGAGCAGAAATAAGTAAGAACTTTTTTTATCCATGGACTTTTACATTTATTCACATTCATAAATAATAAAAAATGATAAACTATACCAAGTCACATTTTTGGATTGTTAATAAATTTCTTTCCAAGAAAAAATATTTCTGACTTTATTTACTTTCATTAAAAAAAAAAAATTCAAGAAATGTTTCATCTCTTCCACAACTAACTGTTTTTGTATGAGATTTCTAAAAATTTCCTCTATTTTAAAAAACTTTTTTTACGTCAAACTAATGGTAGAAAAGAAGTTAAATAATAAACAAAAAAACTTATCTCACTAAAGTTCAGGCGTCATTTACCCGGCGGATGATAAATCATGCATTTTTATAAAAAAAGAGGAAAAGATACGAAGCAATCGTCAGTGCCCCACTTTCTATGTTTTCAGACGAGCCAGGGATGTTCATAGGGTTCATTAAAGAAGGCAACGCATCGCGTGATTTCAACGGTTATTTAGATAAAGAAGCATCGAAAAAGAAAGTTCTTCAAAACGTTTTCGTCAAAGGAGATAAAGCGTTTGTTACTGGTAATTTTAATATATATTATTAAAAAAAACTACTAAACTTATCATAAGTATATACTGGGTGTTTCACAGTGGGCGGAAATCCTTGAAATCATAAATTCCTCGTAAGATTCCAAAACGATTTTTCCTTTGCCATTTTTCACAAAACTCAAAATTAAAAAAGGTATTCAAGTTTGAAATTTAATTTGAGTTTATAATTTTGTTATTAATACAAAACTTTTTTTCTTACTTTGATTCATTTATTATTATTATTATATTTTTTTTATCATTTTTTTTTCGTTATAATTTAATTCATAACCTATTATTTCAATGCATAATTTAAAATTTCAATTCATGATTTATTATTTTATTTGAACTCATAACTATTTATTTATATCATTTCTTTTTTTACTTATTTATAACTTTTTATTATTTAAATATATCATTTTTTATTTTTTCATTACTTACTTTTTTAAATTATGGTTTACTATTCATTTTAAATATTTATTTCATCAACTTTTATTTTGCCAATAAAATTAGATTTTTTCATTCTTCATAATTTTGTTGTTGATGAAAATTAATTTTATCGTTATTTATGTCATTTTTTTTTCATTGCAACTAAATTTCGCCTTCGGCGCCCTCGTTAAAATCTCGTATTGAAACATCATTCTCGCACGTAAAAAAAGACTGCTTTTAGCCTCTTGCAATATAACATAATATTTTTTTGAGTATTGTGAAAAGTGGCAAAGGACTTTCTGACTCAGAAAAATATGAAGAAAATTTGGGTAGAGTTTTGTCCGTAGTTTTAATCCTCACTTGTCGAAAAAGCGTATTTGTTGTTTAAATTTAAAACTTGAATAAGTTTTTTGATTTTGAGTTTTATAAAAAGTGGTAAAGGACTTTTCAACTCGAAATTCTAAAAGGAATGGTGGATTTTTTTTTGGATTGAGGATTTTAGGACACCCTGTATAATTTAGAATATAGTCCAAAATTCATATTCCAAATTTTGTCATTCATGAATTTGAAGTAAAAATATTAATCAATTCCTTTTTGGACGTGAAGTATAAAATCGTCAAACTTTAGAATGAGTTTTCTGAAAAATCGTCCAATGAACAATTTTTGTTTTTCAGGAGATATTCTAGTCCAAGACGACCTCGGGTACTTTTATTTCAAAGACAGAACAGGCGATACTTTTAGGTGGAAGGGAGAAAACGTCGCAACAGCGGAAGTGGAGGGGGTAGTGAGCAATGTCGCGGGCTACAGAGATACGACGGTCTATGGTGTACAGGTAACAAAATTTATTTTCTTCAAGGACTTTTAATCAATAATATAATTTTTTAATTAAAAATTAAATTGATGATAAGCAAAATATTATATGTACTTAGTTCAAATTCTAACGAAAAAAACCATATTTTTTTTTTAGTATTTGAACTGTTAAAAAAAACTTCCCATTTTGTTATTAACTTTTTCCCTTCGTAAATCATTCAAGTTTTCTGTTCATAATTCTCGTCATTATTAAATATTACAATTTTCAAACTTTTTAAAAAAACAAAAAAAATGACGCAATCTCAGAAAAACGACCTTATAGTCCTAATCGATATGGAACATTATCTGTCCTTATGTCAGATCGCGTCACAATTATCAGGATTTCGCTCACCAAACGAAATGTTTAGTTCCAGTAACCAAACAATCTAGCAAAATATGACACCAATCAAAATTTTATATTATGACACTTTAATATTGGTAGCAATAATAAAAACTTTGCTTGGTCCATATTTCACAAAATGATCGATTTAAGAATTGAAAGGATTCACGAAATGTGACGCGCCGAGAGAAAATATCCCTTATGCCCCTCTTCCATATGGACCATTTTCTCGCGGCGCATCACATAAATTTTCAAATTTTGAGCAAAAACCACGAAAAAAAAAAATTAGATTCCAGGTATGGAAGGTCGTGCAGGAATGGCAGCAATAGTGGATCCAGATTGTCTCCTCGATTTCAAGGCCTTAGCAGAAGGGCTTGACAAAGCTCTCCCTTCGTATGCAAGACCGATATTTTTACGTATCGTCAAAGAACTCGAGCTTACAAGCACTTTTAAGCTCAAAAAAATCAATCTGCAAAATGAAGGCTTCGACCCCAACAAGATACAAGACAAAATGTACTTCAGATCCGGGAACAAAGAATACGTCGAAGTCACTCCTGAACTCTACAACGACATTATTACAGGAACAACGAAATTATAAATGAACAAAAAAGAAGTTGCCAAAAGCAGTTCAGATAACAACAACGTTCGAGATTATTTTTCACGCAGAAGTTTCGTCATTTAAAAATAAGATTTCCACGACGAGGAAAATAGGGAAATAAAATAAACGAAATCGTGGTTAGAGTGAGTTTCTCAACTCAATCTTTTTGCAAGTATGCTTATAACATAAAGAAATAATGCGAATAAATGCAACTTCTGCAAATAACGATAATATTCAACTTTTCAAAATTAAATTTAAAACTCATGATATAGTATATTTCACAACAAGTTGAGTATCAGGAGTTTTACCGTAGACGTCAAGTTGGCGGCGCAGAGCCATATAGGTTAGTGCGGAGAATTGTGGGC
>JAPYZL010124698.1:0-18768 GCA_030522825.1 Platygaster orseoliae
ATCGAATTAAATGATTGAATTATAATATATTATAATGAAATAAAAATATTTATATATTTAAAAATCAAAAATTAATAAACAACATTTTTTTGTGTGTGTGTATATATATATATATATATATATATATATATATATATATATAAATCAC
This sequence comes from Platygaster orseoliae, assembly GCA_030522825.1. Classification (NCBI taxonomy): domain Eukaryota; kingdom Metazoa; phylum Arthropoda; class Insecta; order Hymenoptera; family Platygastridae; genus Platygaster; species Platygaster orseoliae. The sequence goes on from JAPYZL010124698.1 coordinate 149, forward strand.
AGCTGAGAAATAAATTGATCAGAAAAATAAGTTACTTATTTAAAAAATTTCAAAAACTGGATAGGTGTAATCATCTTTCTTTCAATAATATTTATGACTGATTATATCTACTATTATACTGAATTTACGTTTGAAATTGATAAGTTACTCGATTTTTTTGTAAAGTTTAAATTTTTAAATGTAAGTAAAATTTTTCTTCAATTTTTCGGAAGTTAAAAGGAATGATTTGGTATTTTTTGAGTTTCATTTTTGGTTTATACTTTTAGAGATTAAGTTAAATTTAATTATGATTTAAGAGTTTCTAAAACTTTTTTGAAAACTTTGGAAAGTTAGTGAAAAACTGTTAGAATGTAAAAAAACTTTAGTCATTTTTAAAGATTTATGGAATTACGTTTTTTAATACTAGGTATTGATATTTTGAGTTTTGAATCTGTGAATGTTCAGATTTTCGAGTATTCTTGAAAAAATGTTCGACAATAATTTATTCGAATTTTCATGATGATATTATTATATAATTTTTATTTCTAGTTAAATATGAAGAAATATTGAAAATTCCCAGTATGCTCAGTAAATATAAAATTTTATAATATTATATTGAGAATTTCAAATTTCTCAACAAGTGTTAAGAATTTTTGCAATCTTAGAAATTTTTTCATCCTTGAACTTGGCTATTTCGAAATTTTTCGCTTTTTTTCTTAAATGTTGTTTAAATATGAAGGTTTCTAAATTTTTTTTTCTGCTTTTTTTTGAGTCGTAAATAGATATACTTGGATAAAAAATTTTTTGTAAAGAGCAAAGAAGTTTTGAAAAAATTTAAAATTAACTAACTGAAATTTTGATATTCGAAATATTGAAAAATTTTGAAGCAATGTTTTCGTGTCTTCCATTTTTCAGAATATATGAGTTTATATCCAACTAATGAAAAATCCCTCTGCCAAAAATTGCACTTTTTTCGTTCTCAATTTTTTAATTCGCATTCTTTATTCAACTTTTACTATTAAAAATAATAGGTTTCAAACATTATAAAATATACATTTTCATTTAAGTATTTGTTATTATTTTATTATACTTAAATATTCGTCAATCTCAATCGATATTTATTTTCTTCGGATTCTTAGTCATATCACCAACAAAATGGCAACTTTTTTTGATCCTTTAGTAAATTCTTCTATTTTTTATTTCACTGTTGAAAATAAAGAAAAAAATACAAAATTACAAAAAAAAAAAACAATGACAGTTACAAAACTGAAGCCTATAAAAACTTTAAATCAAACTACAAATTTTCTTTCCATGCAGTAGTCACCTTACTCGCAACGAAGAAAATTATTCTTGCATACGTTAATGTTTTCCAATTTTCTTAATCAAGATACCAAGGAATTTCTCGATATTTACGAGAACGTTTTGAATGCATCAAAGGTATACATTTTTTTTTCTTCTGTCATTGTGCGAATTCGCGTATGATCCGCGCTGTAACTGTTTGGGGCTCGCTTTATTTCACCTCGCCCAGGACAATGATAGATCAATGTGACACACCGGAATTAATGGGCTACGCGTACACGTGTTTATCCTTATCGCGAGCTCGTATTTTCCCGACTTCCTCCTATCTGAAATCGCGCCTGGACACCTCGTACATTCGAACTCTGCAGCGTTGAAAAGTTTCTCACCATTTCGATTATATTATTTCCTCGTTTCCTCGTTGTGGCTGAAAAGTACATAAGAGCTATTTCACGAATCACGATAATATTAATCTATTGTGTATATACGAGTACATTTTCTGTGCGTGGAATGCACGGATTTTTAGGGAAAATTTTATTCCCAACGAATTGAATGTGAAAGTTTTTACTGAAATTAATTGCAATGAAATAATATTTTGTGCGAAAATGGGGTATCTTTTCGTCAAATTTCCCGATTTCGTGCCTCGCCAACCGCAACCGCTAAGCACGAAACACCTCGATAATTTTCCGCCTTCCGCGAGTGCGATTTTCAGCAAAGCAAAGCAAACAAAATTACAATGTTTCCGTTAGGGAGAAATAATGATAATAAACATGAAAAAAATAGCGTTTCCGCGAATGGTCCGAGGGGGTTAAAAAAGCTGCTACGATCGTCGTAATTATTATCGGGGCCGTGCATGCGAGCGTCAAAATGTCAGATGTCAGAGCGCGAGGCACAATTCGCGGTAATAATAATCTCGCTCGTAATGATAAAGCCTCTTCCCGCTTTTACGTGACTCGTACTATTGCGCCATTCAAGAAAGAACATTTACTTTCTTGGATCTAATAATAAATAAGTCATTTAATTTTTACAATTCGTTATTGGAATAGTGCTGTTTCGAATAAATTTGTATTTTCATCATTATGAAAAACAGGATTTTTAAAAAACGAATCTTCATTTTATTATTAATTTATTCATCCGACAAGTGAAAAACAGTACTTTTTTGATGATAAATTAATTTTTGATGACTAATTAATAAAGAATGTAATTTTCATAACTGAGTAGAGAAGTTGAGTACGCTACCTTGCGAAAGTATAAGGACATGATCGAAAAAATATATTTTTTGGGTTTGTGATCGTTATTTTATTGTGTTCAACAGTATTTAATGATTAAATATTGTGAGTCAAAATTTCTGAAATCGAACACCAAAACATAAATTCCGTTTTTTTTTATCGTACTGTCCACAATAGATAAATGTTTCGATGAAAAAAAACTCCATGAATTTTTTGTTTCGGAAAAATCATTTTTGGAAAAGTTATTTGCAGTTGAATATTTATACAGAGTTTTATATGAATTATTATAGTCTGCGAACGGTTCAATTGATTTTTATGCGACTTACGTCAAAATGGAATTTCATGCTATGACATGACGAAATTAGATTTTGTAAAAAAAAATTTTTTTTTGTTGAAAAAAGTTTTTGTTTATAAACAATTGAATAATTTTTTAACTTCTGGACTTTCAATCTGAATTGGAAAAAACTATTTGGATACTACATTGCTTTGAGCTATGATTTCAAATCAAAAATCTTTTCTGTTGCGCACCGCTGGATTTTTTAATTCACCTATAGAATTTTTCGGAAATGTATGGGAAAAGTGACATACTTGCATAGGAAATTTTTCATTTTCCTAAAATTCCCATACAATATAGAATAATTTCTAGACAACATAAGAAAACTTCCATACACAAGTATACAAAAATTGGGATTATTTTTTACAGTGGCATACAAAAATCATGTTTATCTTGTTTTTTCCTTATAAGGAAAAAAAAACTAAAAATTTTTCTCGTTCATATATAGAATTTTTCGCAGAAGTATGGGAAAAGTGACATACTTGCATAGGAAATTTTCCATGTTCCTAAAATTCCCATAAAATATGGGATAATTTCTAGACAACATAAGAAAACTTCCAAGTATACAAAATACAAAATAATATATAATATATTACAAAATAATCAAAAAATAATATGTAATAAAAAGTATAATATATAATATATGTGGCGTGGACTGACAAAACCTACCTAACAGCACATTCCATTAGGCGCATCATTAGGTCTAAGAGGATTAGCAAGTAAGGCTAAAGGAATGTGCTGTTAGGTAGGTTTTGTCAGTCTACGCCACATATTACAAAATAATAAAATAATATACAAAAACAAAATAAAAGCAGAGAAGTATATGAAAATTGTGATTATTTTGTACAGTGCATATAAAAAACATGTTTATCCTGTTTTTTCCTTATAAGGAAAAAAAAACTTAGAATTTATCTCATTCATGTATATAATTTTTTGGAAAAGTATGGAAAAAGTGACATACTTGCATAGAAAATTTTCCATATTTCTAAAATTCCCATACAATATGGAAAAATTTCTATACACAAGTATAGAAAAATTGCGATTATTTTTTAGTGCACATAAAAATCATATTTATCCTGTTTTTTCCTTATAAAGTAAAAAAAACTTAAAATTTGTCTCATTCATGTATAGAATTTTTCGCAAAAGTATGGGAAAAGTGATATACTTGCATAGGAAATTTTCCATATTTCTAAAATTCCCATACAATATGTGATAATTTCTAGACAACATAAAAAACTTTCATACACAAGTATACAAAAATTGCGATAATTTTTTACAGTGCATATAAAAATCATGTTTATCCTGTTATTTCCGTCTAAGGAGAAAAAACTTAAAATTTTTTCATTCATGTATAGAATTTTTCGGAGAAGTATGGAAAAAGTGACATACTTGCATATAGGAAATTTTTCATATTCCTAAAATTCCCATACAACATGGGAAAACTTCCATACACAAGTATAAAAAATTTCGATTATTTTTTACAGTGGCATATAAAAATCATGTTTATCTTATTGTTTCCTTATAAGGCAAAAAAAAGAAACTTAAAATTTTGTTCTTTTTTCTTAAAGTCGAGTCATCGTGACAAATGCAAAGGTGCGGTGGTTTTGTGCGCCCCGATTCCGCTTGGGCGGCCATTATCTCAAGCTTTTTGCCTCGAAAATAAATGCCGCTAATTCGCTTTAACACGCGACATCCGGCCTGCGAGATGCATGAATTACCCGCTCCTGCGAAGCCCTTAAGGGACAAGCAGAAATCACCTTTTCCAATGCGACACGCATAAATTGTTATTAACACTCACTTAAATTATTCCGTGCCGTTAGAAAACCGCGCGCGATTGAGGACGAGATTAATCAGCTCGCGGTTGCAACTCATACTCCTCAATCATTTACAGCGTTGATTGTGCAAATAAACGTATCCAAGAAAACTGCCATTGAAGCGAAGATATCAGACATTAGAAAGTAATTTTCCTAATACCCTCAATTTTCAATACATTATAATTAAAAAGTTGTAGTTGTAAACGTTGATAATAATATCAGAAATCTGGGAAATCCCGTGACGGTCGGCACATGAAATAAATATCGTGATTTACTTTTTTCACGTGCGATATTCTCGCGCTTGCCATTCACTTAGTGCGGTAGATTTTGTATCTCGCAACAAAACGCTCGTATTTAGAACTGGATTCAACGCCGGCAACAAAAATGCTCGCGGTAAAAACTATCCGCGAACGCGCAGCCACCGATCCGTTAACCAATCGCTGATTATAAAGGCGTATTTATAGATTCGCGCGGGCAAAATTTATCACCCGACACCGATTTTTCCAAGATCCGAGAGTTGAATATTTCATTTGATCGGGGTGCGTTTGGAAAATAATAAGCGCGCTGTTTGGAAAGGGAATTTTTTGTTTTAGTTTTTTGATAACTTATTTGGAGATTTTGTATGAGTAAAGAATTGAGTGAAAATTGTGTTGAGAAAAAGATGTGACAATTGTAATCTTTGATGGCATCGAATACGAGAAATGAACACTTTGGAAATTGAATCTTATTTTAAGATGCTACAAAATTAAGACACGACTCGAAATTCAAATATTACCTTAAATTTAGTTAATTTACTTTTAAGCGGTCAAATCTTAAATTAATCAGATTTATTATACTTTGAGGAAATCATTCTGAATTCAAGACATATCTTGATAAGTCTAAGATGTGTCTAAGGCATATCTATCAAGATATCTACATATCTATCAAGACATATTTTCTCGACTTCAGACTTGCTTAAAAATAAATTTCAAAGTATAGTTAATTTAAGATAATATTTGAATTTTAAGTCATGCCTTAATTCCGTTGCATCTTAAAATAAGATTGATTTTTAAGAGTGTTAACTTGATATCTTAAAAACCGTAAATGCGGTTTGAAATCTCCACGAAAATTAAATCACTGTTCAAAAAAATACAGTTACATTTTTTTGTTTTTCATTATTTGATACGTGTAAAAAACATTTCATTTATAATAATATTATTAAAATTGAAAGTTGTAATTCTTGGCTACAAAGTTCGATTGTATTCAGAACTTTTTTTTCTTTTTTTATATTTTTATTTTTAGTAAAAATGAAGAAGAACTTTTTTTTGATATCTTACAAAAAATTGTGTTGAATTGACATTAAACTTAAATTTCCCATTTTACATACTCATTTTATATAGTTTATTAATTCGGTGGAAAAAAAGTAAGAGTGTAGAAATGATGATACATTTTATTTCGATATGAATCAATAATTTAGTCACTTTGGCTTAATACATTTTTGACACAAAAAAGGTTTTTTTTTATAACAAGATTTCATCCATTCAAAACAAAAGAATGCTGCATTCGAGCTGACTAAAGAATTTAGTCAATCGTACTAAACACATTCTACTTAATAAATTTAGTCAAATCAAAAAAAATTTTAGTAGGCTCGTATGTGACTAAATTAATTTAGTCGGGTGAAGAAAAATTTAGTTGAAAAACCAAATTTTTTTCTGAGTATATTCATCAGATTTTTTTTCACAAAAAAAAAAATGAAAATGAAAATAATAAAGACAAAACAATTAATAATAATCAAAATAATCCTAACAAAAATAATTTAGTATTTGTTAAACCTTCATATTATTTCAATGAATGAAAAAAGTTTCTTTTAATTTTATTCGAATTTGGGAGTCAGATTCTAAAAAAAAATTTTCATCATCACAGGCTTACAGTTGCCTTGACATATCGCAGTTGATAAGCACTAAAAACAAAAAACGCAATAATGTAAAAAATTATAATTATTACAACGTAATGCTGTATAAAAAAAAGTTCTGATATTTTGTTCATAAGGTATGATCCTACAAAACAACTTTAAATTATGAAGATAATACAATTTATAATAATCAAAATAATCCTTATAAAAAAATATTTAAATAAAAATAATTAAGTATTTGGTGAACCTTAATATTATTTCAATGAATGAAAAAAGTTGCTTTTAATTTTATTCGAACTTGGGAGTCAGATTCTAAAAAAAAAATTTCTTCATCATAGGCTTACAGTTGCCTTGACATATCATTCGCAGTTGATAAGCACTAAACACAAAAAACGTCATGTTGTAAAAAATCATGATTAAAATGTAAAATAAAAATTATTAACCAATAAAGAAATGAATATTATTATATTTTAGAAATTAAATAAACTAATGAATTAAAATTATTATCCAATGAATAAAATTATAATGATCTAAACGTAATGCTATATAAAAAAAGATCCTGATATTTTGTTCATAACGTATGATCCTATAAAATAACTTTCTTTATTTTCAACTTGCAGAATAATATACTATAATATTCAACTTTTTTTTTAATCCAGTGATCGACGTTGCAAGGCATTGACGTTACTTTTTTCCGTTTTGTTTGTGTGTGAAAAAATATCTTGCCAGTTGCACAATAAAAAAGGAACGAAACGAAAAGTCGCGAAACAATGGGCCGTAGTTGAGTGGCAAAAGTTGAGCGTGGGTCGACAAACACACGCTCGCGAAATGAAAAGCAAAAGCAGCAGACGGCGTAGTCAGGCAAGTTCAGCGTCACGCTTGTCTCCGCGCGCTGATACGGCGCTGCGAATAATTTATGAGCAACGCGATCTTAATAAGGACTCGTTAATAAGGACATTTCCCTGTCGCGCTCGGCTCGCGACTCGAGCCTGGAAACTTTCGTGTCGAGCAACGCCTATGACATAATTTAAGCTTTATTTTTATTCACTTTTTTGCGTTCTGTGCTCGTGTTTTGAAATTTATATACCAGATTGGTGTAATTGGATTTGGAAATGAGAAAAAGGTTTAAGGGGAAATGGAATATGTTTTTTGATAGAAAAAAATTTACACTTATTTTTTTGAATTTTGAATGATGTGGCAGATTTTTGGGAAAATTTTATGTAATTGTTTAAAATTATTATTTTTGCTATTCCTTGCAACATTGAAAAAATGTGTCAAATGGATGTGGTTTTTTGTCGTTATCAAAATGCATTTTTTGAGATTCTTTGATGATAGTTGAAAACGTGTGCTTGACTTAATGAATAATTGAGAAATTTTTATTTCTGTTTTCAGGTAAGTCACAGAACCAGTAATCTAGAATCTATCGTTAGGCGTGGTCTTCAAATGTCAGGTTGTATGCAATTCAAATTTTTCTGATTTCGTATGTACATATTTGAATTTTTGTTGACCTTGTTGACAATGTATTTTTGTTGTTGTTAATCTATAACGAGAGTTACGAGGAAAATTTTTGTGATTAGTTATTCAGATACTTTTTTGTGATAAAATCTATGTTTCTGAATTGGTGAGTTGAAAAAAGTTGAGAAGTATTACAAACAAAATTTTCAACCGTGATATTGCATTTTTAAAGTTGTGATTTATATCAGTTTCTTCTGAATTAAGAATGATTGGATTTTTTATGAAATATTATATATCTTTTTTTGTTCTTCGATTTAATTTTCGTTAAATATTTATAATATATTATAATATAATTTGAATGGAAATTAAATTATATTGAATTAAATTAAATTATAATATCATAGATATATATAAATAATGTAATATAATAAATAAATTTGTTAAATATTACAAAAAAATATAATAAAACATCATTTGTTAAATATTCTTAGTGTTTATATTTGTTAAGGAAATTTTATAAAAAAGACAAAAAATGCGACTTCATTTCACTCTACTGTGAAATTCAACAAATGAAATAACTCTATCACGTATCTGAAATTTCCATAACAAAAAGTGTAAATAAAAAAAAAGTTAATCAAATTTTCATTTAACAATATATATTTTTTATTAATTAAATTTGAGAAATTTCTTTTCCAGAAGCTATTATCATTTTTTAATTTTTTCAATTTTAAATACGTGATTTCAAAAAAATAGACTTCAAAATTCTGGTGATTTACAGAAGCATTTTCTTATGTCTTAAAATTCAGTTACTTGAAATTAAGATATGCCTGAATATTCATACACTTACTTTTCCAAATCTAATAACTCAGTTATGAGTTCTTGAAAAGAAAAACAATCAAATCTTAATAAAATTATTCGAATTACACTTGAGTGTAGGAAACTTATATTTCAGAAATTTGTAGGTAATATTGTTTGCATAAATGTTACTCAAATATAATAATAATTGATCAAAAATACTTCTTGATTCTATACTATCTCAATATTCAGTTATTTCATACTTGAAACACTTACCTGTAACACTGATTTTAATTTAAAACGTTCCTGAAAATCAAAACACTGTCTATTCTAAATGAAATAACTCAATCACGTATCTGAAAAATCGTAACAAAAGTCATCAAAAAAAAAGATAATAAAATTTTCAATCATTTGTGTTTCAGTAAAATTCAGTAAATGTAAATTCATTTTCAGCTACTTACAATTACCTACTGACAATGAAATTTCAAAACAATAGATCTGAAACACCGCTTAATTTCACTCTACCTTTAAATAAATGAAGTATTATTATTTCGATTCAAAAATTCGAATTGATAATATGCTCCGTTTCAAATATTTATTCAATCGTCAGAAAATGTCTGTACAATTCATACTGTCTCTTGGTTTTTCTAAGAATTTTCTAACTGTTCTGAATGGAGAAAAAGTTTTATAATTACGACGATGGTTGATTTTGGCCTATTCCACTGAACGACTCATTCATAATAATGTACGAATTTTGACGATTTATATTGATCCTGATGAGGGCTCTATGAGTGGCCGAAATATCGATTTTTCAATAAACTTTTTACGTTGGGACTAGCTCCGGGTGATCCCTACTTCATTGAATAAGTATAATTATCTTTATTCTATATTAAAAATTTTATAAAAGTATATCAAATTAATTATAATTTTAAAATTAACCTACTTGCTATTCCAGAAAAAAAAACCCAATCACGAGTCAAAAAAATCATTCCAAAAGTCATTAGAAAAAAGTTTGATCGAGTTTTCAGAAAATCCGTCTTATGAAAATACCCAGTATACGTCTAATCGACCTAGTGGAAAGGTCGTTGCTGTAGGATGAAGGAGGTAGCGCGGGATAGGAGGATGAGGGAGGGGGGGGGGCGAAAATGTGGGCGAATAACGCTCGATAAGAGACGTCAAATTAATTACCCGCGTCCCACGCGTTATTGTGCCGCTAATGAGGTAATATGATGATTATTACGGCGTGATTTTATAACAAATGTCGAGCGGGCGATTCTAACAATGCAGTGGCGCATCCTGGCAATGCAAATACCAAACGTGGCGACCCCTGCCTAACCTAGGCAGCCGGTCGGACGGGATGGCTGAGAGCCGGGTGGAATGGTGGGCACGGGTTAAAACGCGGCCCGCTGGGAAAGCCGAGTCCAGGGTGTGTCAACATTGTTCTCGGATAGCAAGACACGTACGCGATTGTCGGCCGCATTGTTTCGACATTTGCTATTTATCGTGCTCGTCGTTTCGTCCCGCCGGTCCATGACGAAACTGCACTTCCTCTCGTCTTCGTCCAAAGAGTTGCTCTCGGAAACCAAAACACTGGAATTTACACTATTTCTTTCAGTGACTTGGTGAATTAGGGAAAAATAGTGAATTCTCACTGATTTTTTAGTTGTAGTTTTCATGTTGACAAAGTTTACAACGTTAAAAATTACACGAGAATTTTTTTTTTAATTTACCATCAATGATTTAAAAGTTCAAAATAGTCAATTCACCGAAGACCCTAAAAATCGTCGAAAAAAAAATTCATTAAATCATCGAAGATGAAATTTGTCGTTTTAAAAAAAGGGTGAACTTTTAAGATTCTAGTAATAAAAAATTTTGTTTAGAAATTTTATTTCCTGTAGAAATATTTACAAAAAATTTTTTTCATAAATATTCCGTTCATAAGAAATGTACAAGGCATAAATATTTTCTTATAAAAAATTTGAAATTTATTACAAAAGTGTCACTGGTTTTTATAAAAAGTTTTTTTCTTACTTGAATTTTTAAGGTCGACCTTATAAGAAATAGAACTCTTATAAGAAATTTCTAATTGTTATTAGAATTTTGCTATTTCTTATAAGAATCGAAATCACTAGTATATAATTTTTTTCAGTGAATTTTCGAATTTAGAATTTGAATCATAACTTTGGAATCTAAAAATGAAATTTCAGAATTTGAATCATAATTTTTGAATTTAGGATTCAAATTTCAGAATTTGAATAAGAATTTTAGAATTTGAAATTCCAATTTCAGAATTCGATTAAGAACTTTTGAATTGAGAATTCAAATTTTAGAATTTGAATCAGAATTTCTGAAATTGGAATTAAAATTTTAGAATTTGAATCAGAATTTCTGAATTTAGAATTCAAATTTCAGAATTTGAAATAGAGTTTTTGAATTTAGAATTCGAATTTCAGCATTTGAATTAAAATTTGTAAATTGAATATTGAAATTTTAGAATTTGAATCAGCGTTTTTAACTTTAGAATTCAAATTTCAGAATTTGAATGAGCATTTTTAACATTAAAATTCAAATTTCAGAATTTGAATCAAAATTCTCAGAATTTTTGTATTCTTGAATTTTTAGAAAATTCCTTGTTAAGGGCTTTGTCGAATTCGTTTTTTCAAGGATTTACATTATTTTTGGTAAATCTCTGAAAAAAATTTTCGTGTGATTTGTTAACATTGCAAACTTAATGAACATTTACTTTTGGTAAATCTCAAAAAAAAATTCTGTGTGATTTGTCAACAACTGTAAACTTTATGAATATGTAGTTTTCTATACCACTTTTTCTTAAGTAAATACCTATTTTTAATGTCCCTGAAATTCCAAACGTTTAAAAATAAATGAATATAAAAAAAATTGTGTTCATCATCTCTTATAGTATAGTATAGTATGAATATTTATTCATATATAATGCAAATTACCAATGTTACTAACTATTTTTTACCTTGACCTGGAAAAGAAGTGGAAAACCCGTTTTTTTAGTAAAAAACTAATTCTTATTAATAATTAAAAATTTTAAAAATTAAAATTTAAAAGTTATTTTTTAATACATTAAAACATTTTTTAACTTGCGAGTAATATTTTAGGGAAAAATTCCTACACAAAAGTTGTTAAATCTAATTTTTTCTCTCTCAATCTAAGACAATTTTATTCTCGATATTAGAATTTGTTGCAATAAAAATTTATTTTATGTAAAAACTTAAATAATGTAAAAAAACTCTCACTTAAAAAAAAAACATCGTATTTTTGCTTACCTTGTTCAAAATTTTCAGGATAGGTTTTTTGTGAAACATGTATTTTTTATCGATCACAAAAGTTAAAATGTATCTTGACTGATTTATAAGTGAATTATTATTGATCAATCAACATTACAACTAATTAGTCAGTGACACTCACATTCAGTGATATTCACAGCTTGTGAATCAGTGGGGTACCATTGAGCTTCAGTAGTATTTCACTGTTTTGGATTTAGAGAGTAACAAGCAAAGGTGAGATTTTCTAAAAAATAGAACAAACTTTTAGAACGTTTCATTTTTTGTTTAAAGACACTTGTAGAGTAATCCACTTATTTTAATAAGTTTCTTCGAACTCTTCAAGCATAGCATTTGATTTTATGAAAATTTTTAGAAAATTCCAATAAATTCAGTAAATTTCTATACTTCTTATTTTATGGCTTATATTACATTTTTTGTTATCATATATGTGTCAAATAATATTATTATTTTTTTTTTATTTATATTATTACTAATATATAAAATCATATACAAGCAACTGAAATAATATCATTACCATGAAACGAAAAAATATTAACCCACAAAAATAGCTCAGAAAAATCTCCAATTTCATATGCGCACTAATTCATCAAGTGGAATGTTCAAATTCACTTTTGGCGCAGTGTAACAACTCGATCCCGAGAACATTGAAATTCGATATGAAGTACTCGACACACTAATTCTGGGTAAATTCTGCACATACTTCACTTTCAAAGTTAGATTTACCTCAGAGAAATAAAAAAAAAATTTGAAAAAAAATAGCAAACTCCGCGTTCACCAAGTTTCACTTCGCTGATACCAAAGAATAAAGTTTTTGTCTTCCAAAGTTTCGATGAAAATCGGTATGTCAGTAGGAGGTTGGGAGGAGGGGGGAATTAGCGAAGCAACGACAAATAGTGGTATGAAAAAGTGAATTTTTTTCTAATTTTGGATTCCACGTTATTTTGGGAAGTTCAAGTTTGTTTTTTTCAATGACGCTTTGAGAAATTGGAAATCAAGTGAAATCATTTTGTAAATTTCTCACTATCTAAAAAGTTTGTAAAAAAATTGGAAATTATTCATAACTATTAAAAATACACAAATTGTAAGAAAATTTGTTTCACTTATAATAATTTTTTGTAGTTGATATTAGAGTACTTTCCATGATTTGTAAATTTTTAATGAAAATGAAAAATTGTTTATATTTCAAAGAAATATGATGATGAACAGAATCTACAGAATTCGTAAACATTTTCTGAGATTTAAAAAACTAAACGAGTTTCTTAAAGTTTTTCAAAATCTTGTAATATTCAATTTTGTTAAACACTATTATTTACAGACGTGTGTAATTTTCATAATGGTATATTTCTTCACTAGTGTGGAAAAGTTTTTTTTAACGAATCTGAAAGTTTCGACGCGAGCCGAAGGCGAGCATTGTAATCAGATGAGTTAAAAAAATTGTTCCACACTAGTCAAGGAATATATTTTATTCAACTCCCGCAAGGAATATGTAATTTCGGACCCCTGCTGAGAGTTAGAAAAATGATGAATTACCTGATTGTTGACGTGAAAGTTCTTCTCTCACGCTAAACCATGAGAGAAGTACGTACTTCTCCCACGCTGTGATCAGCTGTGTCAATACAGCTGTTATTATTACAGCTGGTATTTATTATTAAATAAAAACTTTTTGTAATTTTCCTGAAATGATTTTCCCTGGTTTAATGTAAATAAATGTTTCACAACAGATCAGTATTATAAGCATACGCTGTTTTCATTGTGATAATGAAAGCTCACATTTCTGGTAATAATGGCGGGTCGTGTACGTATGACGTTGCGACGGGCGTCGCAAGTACGAGTGGTTTGTCGAGTGGTAATGCTGGTTACGTGGCGCGGCAAGTTTACAAACGCGTCGACTTGGATGACGGGGGCTTTGCTCTCTCGCAGAAATCCAAAGTTTCATCTCTCTGTTAGTTAAACCCTGTAGAAAGCCCGCCCCTACTCAAAGAGTCCGCGGCTGTCTCTATACAAACCTCCACACCCACGGCAAAACTTTTGACCCGGCCCGTTTTCGACCTTTAATACACGCGTTTCAACGCATTGTTTTCAACCAACTTTTCCAAACAATACGTTGTGCATTCATCGTCTTTTTGGACACGTTTGCAAACGTTTTTTTTTTTTTGTTAACTTGTGGAGAAACTGAATTAAAATTCGAGGAGGGAAAAATCGCAATACGTACAAAGTTATTTGGTAAAATGTTTTGTTTATTACAGATGGGTACAGTGCAGATTTTTTGCTGCTGATCAATAAAAGTAATTTTTTTTTTTTTTGAAGAAAATGAGTTATTTACGCGCACTGAAATCGAAAGGATTCAGTGTTTTTTTTTAAATATGAAATTTTTAGGAATTGGATATTCGACGAAAAATGTGCTGATTTTTTTGTGGAACCTTAAAAATTTGAGTGTAAAAACGACAGAACATCTGTAAATTATTGAAAAATGCATGATCTAAATAACTTTAAAATTTTAGAACTTCAAAATGTAGAAAATCTTAAATTACTGGATTTAAACAATGGAAAATTTATATTGAAAAAGTTTAATTCCTAAAAAGTTGAATAAATTTGGAAATTGAAATGATCTGATGCTGCGAATTTCCAAAATAAAATACTGCTGTGTAATAACTTTTTAGAATAAGAAATATACAATAATAAACATTTTACATGTAACAATTCAATCAAAATTAAGAATTTTTTATTTTCTCTACTCAAAAATAACAATAATCTAAATGATTGAAATATGTAAATGCTAAATTACGAAAATTGCAAATGAGGCACTCTTCATTCCGAAAATTTAAAAACTCAGAAATTTGAAACTAGGTCATCAAAGATACAAAACTACGCATTTTCGAATTATTTCATATTTAAGATCGATTTTTTCATAACAAATTAGAGTGTGAAGTACTGGATTAGAAGTTTTCGAATTCGAGGAATCTATTTCGAAAATCGACAGCTAGATTTTTTAATTCTTGAGTAATGTATAGTAATAAAGGTTCAGGAAATTTCAGTTGTTCGAGGATCGATTAAAAATGAAATTGTTAACATCAATTTTTCGGAAATTTCTATTTTAATTCGGAGAATTCAAAAATAAGTGTTTGCTGTTTTTTTTCAATTTTTTTAAAATACATATAAGTGGTTAACTTCTTTTTTTCTTCACTAAGTAAATTGTAATTTTATTTTAATTTATATAATATAATTTAATTTAATTTACAATAATTTAGTAAATTCACCAATTTTTTTTTCTTTATTTCAATTCAAAATTACTTGAAGATAAAATTTCTGAAATGGAAAAAAATTCATAACTATTCCTAAAAATGTTCTCCCAATTTCACACGTGACTGTTGCAAAATTTTCGATTTGTTGAATTCATAAAGTGACTTTTTTTTAAATATGTTTCAAGAAGTTTTAAAAGTAAGAGAATAAATTTTTCAATCAAAATTGAAAAAATATAATTCTTTGGTAACTGAGTTTTCAAATTTTTTCATAATATGTGGTACCCAAAACTTGAAAAATTGCATCTTATTATAAATTATTATTTCAAAAATTTATCTTTTTTTACAAAACTTACAGTTTGCTCCAAATTTTCGATTTATTGAATGTCCAAAGTTGCTATTTTCATGAAAATTAAGAATTCGAAATACTGTTTTAGCAAAATCCAAGTCTAAGAACTTCATTTTTTAGTGATTAGTAATTAAGGCTCAAAGGATTCCAATTTCATGTAATTTCATTCAAAAATTATAAAATATTCACACATCTATTTAGTTTTTTGATATTTCTATGTAATTTAAATATATTTTAAAAAAAGAAAATAGATCATGCACTTCCATAAATTTCAATTTCTTTAAAACAAGAATTTGTCATTAAAAAAGTTCAAAATTATTTCAAAAAATCTTCAGTTAAGTTGACACTTGGCTGCTGCAAAAACTTGGCAAAATTACGGTGTAACGCCCAGAAAGTACAAGACCAAATTACAATTCCATGTAATTTCATCCAAAAATTATGAAATTTTCTACACATCTATTCATGATTCATCATTCTTTTTTTTTGACATTTCTATGTAAATTAAAGAAAAAAAAAATAGACTATGCAATTCCATAAATTTCAATTCCTTTGAAACGAAAATTTCTCATGAAAAAAGTTCATAATCATTCCAAAAAATCTTCACTCAAGTTCACACTTGGCTGCTGCAAAAACCTGGCAAAATTACGGTGTGACGCCCAGAAAGTGCAGCACCAAAAACCCGTAACGAAGCGTTAGACGAAATGAGGAATTAGGTAAAAAAAAAAAAAAAAAATGAAAAGACGAGGGAAAAAAAAGGTTCGCGAAACGCGGGGGTGCCAACGGGTTGAACGTCCTCGGCGCCGAATACATAAATAGCGCCGCGACGCTCGTCTTCTGTCCTTTTTGTCTCCTCGATCTTTCTTCGTCGCGCTTACCAGCGCCAGCAAAGGCTACGATGACAGAAAAATCCGCGTTTTCCTCCCCCCTCCCCCTACGCCCCTTGCCATCCCTTTTGACCCTCCCCCCTCGGGGATCGGGGGGAAGGGGCTTTTATTTTAAACCACGCTATTTCCGCCAGCCGCGACGACTACGCTCAATTATTTCGTTTCCAGGGTGTTTTATTTGGTGAACAGTAAAATTGGTGATTTGATTTGATTAGGTTAAAAATATCGTTGTATTAAGAGAATTTTGGATAGTTGTTAGAAATTTTTCATGAATTATTGAAATATCGAGTTTCAATTTTGGGAATTTTCAGGAAGTTGGAGAGTAATGCAAAGAAATTTTGATTGTGAATACGGTTGATGAGATGCTGTAAAAAAATTTTGGGGAACGGTATTTTTGGGATCATGATTAGTGTATGTGAAGAAAATCGAAATTTGAATTAGCGAATTTGTTGTTGCTGTTGTTTTTTTTTTTTTTTTGAGATGGATGAAATGTTGGGTCTAAATGGGGCTTTGAAATAAAAATAGAGTTTAATATTGTAGTTTTTTTATGACTTTTTTAGAGCTTTGGATGAACTTGGAAAATGCAGACTGGAAAACTCGTGAAATTAGAGAATTTTTAGATTGTTTAAATTTCTTACATTTTTGGAATTGAAATTTGTTAAAAGTTCATTTTTAGTTTGTTCGGAATCTTGATTTTTAGATTCAACTGATCTTTTAACTGCATTTTCAAAATGTCTAGATTTCCTAATTTGTATTAAAATTTGAAAAATCCGTTTATTCATTCGAATTGTCTAACTACCTAATTGTCTAAATTCATAATTTTTAAACATGCACTTATAAAATTTCATTTCAATTTATTCATCGTATTTTATTTTGAATTTGGGATTTTAGAGACCTCGGAATTTCTAAAATACCTAGATTTTCGAAATAGCATTTGTAATTTGGTAATTTATTCAAATTTGAATCAAATTATTAACTTATATCTGAATGGTTTCCAATTTTTCATTTTTTTAGCAATACTTGTCTTTATTATTATAAAATTAACGTTTCTCAAAAGTTTTCAAATTCAGTTTTGAGTTTTGAAGACCTTGGAATTTCCACAACTTGTAGATTTTTTAGTTGGCATTTATAATTCCGACATGTATCTTCTGATTCTATTATATTTACAATAATGTATGATGTGAAAATTTTAAATACATAAATATATTCTCAAATTTGCATGATCTAATAAATATCTAATTTGATTATTGGATTTTCAAAAAATACCAAGATTTTCAAGTCAGAGTATGATTTATAGTCATTATTTGCATTTCGTAATTACTAAGTTGTTCAATTTTATATTAATGGTTTGTAAAATTTGTGTTACCTCAACTATATTTGTATAATTAACTTAAAATTAACATTTTTTGAAAATTGTTAAACCGTTAATATAATTCCGACATGTATCTTCTGATTCTATTATATTTACAATAATGTATTATTTGAAAATTTTAAGTATATAAATATATTCTGAAATTTGCATAATCTAATAAATATCCAATTTGATTTTTGGATTTTTAAAAAATACCGAGATTTTTGTGTTAAAATATAATTTATAGTCATTATTTGCATTTTATAGTTACTAAGTTGTTGAATTATTATAAAATAAACGTTTCTCAAAAGTTTTAAAATTTAATTTTGAGTTTTGAAGACCTTGGAATTTCCGCAATTTGTAGATTTTTGAGTTGGCATTTATAATTACAATATTTATCTTCTGATTTCATTTTATTTACAATAATGTTTGATGTGAAAATTTTAAATACATAAATATATTCTCAAATTTGCATAATCTAATAAATATCTAATTTGATTATTGGATTTTCAAAAAAAACCAAGATTTTCAAGTCAGAGTATAATTTATAGTCATTATTTTCATTTCTTAATTACTAGGGGAAAGTAGAGAATTGTGGGCCACGTTTTTATTTTTCCAGATATCTTGAACAAAAATAAAAATTTTTTCAAATATTAAAAAGGTATTCTATTCTGCATATGAAAAGGT